>CM076583.1:69373774-69596366 GCA_034641835.2 Pinus albicaulis | reverse complement strand
ATGACTCAGCTTCCAAAGAGACTATGCACAAACTTTACCTCAAGGACTGAAATCCTAAAGAAAAATCGTTGTCTTAGAGTCAAATTCCATGTCTGATTTTTTAGATTGATTACATATGTTTGAAAATATGAAGAGAAAAGTCTGAATTGGAGTAAGTCTGTGCCAAATAAACTTCAAGAGATGATAGGGACAAAATGGTCTGCACAAAAAAAGAGTTACAAACTCATTTAAAAGTTCACGAATATCACCACTGGAATTTTTTTTTGTTATATCTCAAAGTGCCACCCATACCATTTCGTTATTTTGTTCAGAGATGATAGGGACAAAATGGTATGCACAAAGAAAGAGTTACAAACTCAATTAAAAGTTCACAAATATTACCTCTAGAATTTTGTTTTGTTTGTGTAGTAGAAGAAATCCAATAAGATACCAATAAGCTAACCCTAACCTTCTCGTTATCCTTGTACCTCAAAAATTTTGTACTCTTTATTTCCCTCAAAGGTGCATAGACATGCCGAAGATTTCAGAAGTGGATATGAGTCATGTTTGTTATATTTTGGAAGACATTAGGTCTCTTTTTATAACTTTTTGGTTAGGCTTGCTTAGGGTATTTTAAGGTTAGACGTTGTAATAGCTTTGGGGGTTTTGTTTGTTAATAAAATGTTATCATATTTAATAAAACACTTAATTAATTTACTTTTTCCTAAGTAAAGGCCTCATACCCTTTGTAGTAAAGAAGTGGTTCTTTACATGTGTCTTATGGTTGTGTGATAGATTTTATTTTGGTATTCCTTCCATAAAATATGATAAGGAGCCCTCATAATAACTTTTGGATGCCCACAACCAATGAAAATATGCCATTTCACGCCCCTTGCGGTTTAGCCAAGACAATGGGGTCACCAACTTTAATTGTGAATATCCCTCAAACTGGGAGGAACAATAGGGCATACCACATAGCACCAGAGACGTATTTCATAGGAAAATCCAATGACCTGGATATCCGAGATAAAATTAATAACTTTCCACTTCAAAAACCCTCACAAATTTGGGGTATGTCCTATGACCAAGGAACCCAAACCATAGGACTTGGGTTTTCAACCATCAAACAAGGGAGCCTCCAACTTGATGTAATCTATACAATTACAAGAAGCGTTCATTATCAATTTGACATCAATGACTCGTGTTTCATTCAAAGTCAAACCCTGAGGTTTACATCAATGACAACACCATCCAACATATCTAATGTTATAGTTGTAAGGAACATGGAAATTTAAAGAGATATTGTCCTATCATGGCTAATAATAAGAAGATAAAAGGGAAACAACATTCTTCTACATAATATTTTGAAGGTGAAAAACTAAATAGTACCAAAGGTGATAAGGATTTTTTTTATTATTATGCTTTAACATGTTCCTTTACAGATGATGATTACATATGGTCAGTAGATAATGGAGCATCAAGACATATGACTGAAGAGCATGGGAACCTTTCAAGCATGGCAGAAAAGAAATTGTCTCAAAGGATTGAACTGGGAGACAATAACAACTATGCGATTAAAAGAGTAGGAAAGGCATCCATAGAGCTGGAATCTCATAATAATGTACATCTCAATGTAGAGCTTTTTTGGATGGAAAAGTACTTGTTTGGTCCAAGGGATATAGTATATATGACTCTAGGGTTATTGGGATTCATGATGGAAGGTTGTGTAGAATTGAGAGTCAACCAAATCAAACACTAGTACATGATGAAATAAATTCAAGTGAGATATGTCATAGAAGGTATGGACATCTTCATTTCTGAGCACTACCTGAATTGAGTCAAATAGTGTGAGGGGTTATTTAATTAAAGATAAAGAATGATGGTGTATGCAAATGTTGTACTCCTGGGAATTAAATTAAGAAACCATTTCCAAATAGTGATAAAAAATCTAAGGAAACTTTGGACTTGATTCATTTTTATGTATGTGGTCTGATGCCTATGAAATTGCTTGATGGCTCAGTGTACTATGTGACATTTATTGATGATTTCTATCGTAAGACATGGATATATCTCTTGAATACTAAGCATGAGGTATTCAATAACTTCCAGGAATTCAAATATGAAGTGGGGAACTTGACAGACAAGAATATCAAGATACTAAGATTTGATAATGGAGGAGAATAAACCTCGAAGGAGCTTGTTGCTTTCTACAAGCAGGTTGGGCTTAAGAGGGAGCTAATTATCCCATATAATCCACAAAAAAATGGTGTAGCAGAATGATATAACAGATCCATTGAAGAATCTATCAAGGCCATGATGCATGATTTGGACTCATCATTGTTCTTATGGGGGAGGACATCACAGACGACTATGTACATTCAAAATAGAAGTCCTCGTAAAGTTGTGGAAGGTATGGCTCCTAAATAAGCATGCTCTGAAAGGAAGCCAGAGGTTGGACACATGAGAATATTTGGTTGTCTTGTATATATTCATGTTCCTAAGGATAGGAGGAACAAGCCTGAGCCTTCAGGAAGAAAAGGCATATTTTTAGATACAACTAATCATCGAAGGCCTACAAAATATACATTCCAGAGTAGTGATGGATTGAGGTCATCCATGATATCACCTTCGATGAGAAAGTGGCATATTGGAAGTTTAAGGAAGTCTCCATATATTCGTTGGATAAAGTGAAGCAGGAGGACTCAAGCGAGCAACATTCAAGTTCTACATAATTTTTCAGAAGGCCATAGGGGCCTCAAGATCCATAATAACTAGTAGTAGTTCCAGATATCAAGAAGATACAAACATGGCTTAGATCCATATTAGAAGAGGTAGAAGGACATGCAGCTCTTGATGGCACATCTAGAGAAGTTAAGAAACCCAAGCGGTTTTATAGCTATGCAACCCTCATGACTAAACTTTTTGATGCAAAACCTTCCACATATGAAGAAGCAACTAGCCAACAAGCGTGGAAGGAAGTGATGAATGAATAATAACAATCGATCATGAAGAATGATGTCTGCGAGATTGTGCCAAGGCCTCAAGGGAAATCAATGGTGACTTCCAAGTGGATATACAAGATCAAGCATGTTGCATATGGTAGTAATGACAAATACAAGGCATTGTTTGTGGCTATAGGATTCTCCCATAAAGAGGGAGAAGACTATGATGAGACATTTTCTCCAATTTTGTGGTACACCTCTATTAGATCCATCATTTCTCTTGCTACTTTTTTGGGATGAAAATTGCACTAGAGGGATGTGAAGACTACTTTCCTCAATGGTGTGATTGAGGAAGAGGCGTACAAATAGAAACCTCAAGGTTTTGAGGTATATGGAAAGGAATCTCATGTTTATGTTGAATCCTTAGTTAAAATGAGAGGGGGGGGTGAATCAGTTTAACACATGCTTCAACTATTTAAATTTTTCATCAAACTTATTTACAGCTTAATTTTACAACCAACTTTAATATGCGACAGTCTTAATATGTTGCAGCAAGTATTAAATTAATGTTACACCAAACTTATTATGAGAGCAGAAAACATTAAGCATATCAGGTAGATCATATCAACACATAGGCAACACACACAGAGACAGCAGATATAAGTGGAAACCCATAAAGGGAGAAAACCACATCTCATTATTGTTGTGATGAAAAGGCAGGCTCCAACTCCCTCTCACCACTGTTTTTCTACAGGCACCAACCTACAGGAGGCTCACACCTCAGTCAGCTACAACTGACAACTATCAAGCTTCATCTTGATAGGGAAGCTCCAACTTCCTCAATTTATCAAAAGAAAATATTTGTTGATTTACCTAAAATATCAGCTTTGTTCTGTAGCATCTCTTTCTACTTATCTTTTCCTTATCTTCTCTGCCTCAATTTTCCATACTCTACATTCTATATCCTAACTCTCTCTAACCTCTCTATGCATATCAAGGTGATATTATTTATAGAGATTTCCTTATGATTTTTTGTATTCCTTAGGGAATTCGAAAGGGATAGCCATACCTCTTAGCCTTTTGCCTTCTCATTTCTTTTCCAGCTCACTCAGAAAAATATAACTGTATGTACTAATTTTAACATTACAGTGGGATTTTTGTTCTCTTCCGGAGACTTGCCAATGCATCACAAACAATATAAACCAATTAAAAATTTACAGTTAATTACAATGAGAATTCTAGCTCAACTCATTCAGCCTCTCGGATCACTGCATATTTGTCTTTCCTGTGATTGTGTCTGTCTTTTTCTTCTCTGTATGCCTTTCTGTTCATTTTTGTTGCGTAACTCCTGTATGTATGTAACTGCACTTTTTATATAATGCAAATCAATTCTCGACATAATAATAATAAGGCGTTTTTAATATATGCACTGTTGTGTTATATAACTTAAGTAACTTTCGGCGATAAAATTCTAAAATATCATTTTAATACATAAAATGCCCTTATGGGCCCACTCGTTGAACTTGCTCTATTCTCCGATGCGATGTGTCACCTCTCGACTACTTCTGATTGCAATTAATCGCAATCGCAACTTCCATTTATATGTTCCGAAGCTCTACTCCTTCTCCGATGCAATGTATTACCTCTCGAATACCTCCGATTGCGATCAATCGCAATTGCAACAAACATTTATATGTTCCGATGCTCTGCTCCTTCTCCGATGCGATCAATCATTGTTCACTTTGATGTCCCGAAGCGATGAATCGCTCCGGTGCGATGTAACATTGTTCACTTTGATGTGTCGATGCGATGTAACACTGTTCACTTTGATGTGCCAAAGCGATGAATTGCTCCGATGCGATGTAACGCTATTCACTTTGATGCCGGAACTCAAACATATATGAATCGTCATTTAAAACATATCGGGTCTGGAACTCAATCGCAATCGCAACTTTTGGTTAACATGTTCCGCTGCCAACTTTTCTCCGATGCGATTCGTGACTCGGGTCCCACCTTATAAGACTTTGTTTGTATTAGGCCCGAACAATAGAGCGCTTCACATATATGCATATATATACTTTGGCCCCTTGTTTTTAAAGTGCTACATATATAAGTATACTTTGCCGCTTCAGTCTTTATGTATACTCCAGCTTGGGTTATGATTCTCGGAATTTTATGTAGGGGTCCCACTTGCGTATTAACTTTGGTTTATATGCAAGCATTAACATAAGGTTTTCGGTCCCCCGGCTTATATATCGGCATACCAACTTATTTCAACATACATATATGAAATCAACCTTTAATAGCTCAATAAACCAAAGGTTCTCACCCTTGCGGAGTTCGACCCACTATATATATATATATATATATATATATATATATATATATATATATATTCTCTAGGCTTACCCTTCGTATGATATATTATGAGTCCAAACCACAACTTTGGTTAGCACATTACTTGTGCATTTGTATATATGCCACCACCGCACTATCAACTTATAAATAAACCCAACGCAACATTTTAATACACAACCATTCCATGGAGCCCACATGTGTTTGATAAGCTCTGCACTTTTAGTACGTTCCATTTGACAGCACCCTTTGAACATATATATATAAAAGCCTAAGTCAATCCTCAACCATGGTTTTAACCCTCGACATAACATAATGTATTAACTTGCATCAAATATATAATCCGCACTCAACTTTAATATATATCCAATATTGCGATAGATATCAAACCCGATACATATTTTAACACATATACGTTCTCGAGGCCCACCTCCATTAACACGCCTCTTGCATCCAACGATAGACAGTTTATCGCATCGACTCCGATGATCCAACATATGTCATACCATATCACATTTTTTATTGGTACGAGGGTTAACATTTCAAATTTGCGCGAAAAAAGTTGTTTTACAAAACTGCTTGAGGACATGTGTCCTTCAATGACACATATCGCGTTCATTTTGAGAATTCCACTTACCATTTTTGACATCGCACAATACTGCCGATTTGCTTACCTCTGGTTTTACTGTTCACACTTAGGGTTCTGCTTCAATAAATAATTTCGCACCTTCGTTATATAATCTTTGTTCAAACTATAATATATATAAACCCTTCTTGATTTCGTTATATACCTTTCTTCAGCACTTTGATATATATGAACCCTGTTCCATTGTTATTTTAATATAACGCTATCATAAGGTTTAACACCTGACTGTATTAGATTTTTATTGTTTAATTCTCGGTATTAGCCCTTATACACAGAGCCTCGATTCCACCTCTGCTTGATCATTTCACTGCTTGTTAATGGCTCTGCCTCTGTATTCTCTGTCTTTGCCTCTACTGCTCGACCGTTTCATCTTTGCATATGTATTCTCTGTCTCTGCTTCTGCTGCTCTGTCTCCTCTAGTTTTGCTTCCTTTCTCTGTCTCTGTGTCCTCTGTTGTTCGACCATTTCTATGTTGTCTCCTTTGCGCTGCTTTGATTATATTTTTGCTGCCCTGTCTCTGTAAATAAACTCTCCCTCTGTTCTTCTCATGCTCCCTGTAAATGTTACTATACCATTTACCAAAAACCTGTTGTCTTCTCCTTTGCTTCTGCTTCTGTCCTTTGTCTATCTCTACCTCTGCTTCCTCCTTTTCCATCAAATGACAACATTTCCAATAGTCTCCCCCTTTGGCATTGATGGCAATACACTTCCTTTGCTTACCTTTTAGGACCCTTTCTTCTGTTGCTCGCTTTTTCTCCCCCTTTGACATCAATGGAAAAGGGTTGCTCATTTCCCAGTGTGCTTTTAAATCTCGTCCATGTCGCTCTAAACTTGAGGACCTGTTCCATGCTTTGTTTAGTTGCTCTGGCCTTTTTATAGCTCTCTTTGTCAACTGATATCCCCCTAGAATGATGTCTTCTTTTCTGTTCTCCCCCTGGACTGAAGCTTTATTTTTCTTTCAGAGTGTATTATCTAAAGATACTACCCCTATTTTGTTTCTCAGATATTCGAATGGCTCTCTAGCAAGAGGTTTTGTGAATATATCTGTTGTTTGTTCTTTTGTTGACACATATTCCAACTTTACTACCTTTTCTGCTACTTGTTCTCTTAGAAAATGGTACTTGTTTGGGATGTGTTTAGTTTTTGAATGAAGTACAGGATTTTTAGAAATACTTATAGCACTTGTATTATCACATTTGATAGAGATGGGTTCATCAATGCTTACCTTCATGTCTTGGAGGGTTTGCTTCATCCACATGACTTGTGTGCAGCATGTTGCTGTTGCTATGTATTCTGCTTCTACTGTAGATAGAGAAATAGATGTTTGTTTCCTGCTTAGCCATGCCACCAGACTTTCTCCTAGATATAATGCACCTCCACTTGTGCTTTTCCTGTCATCCACACAGCTGGCCCAATCTACATCTGTGTATGCTATCAAGGTGAAGCTTTTTTCTTTTGGATACCATAGCCCAAACTGTACTGTTCCTTGTAGATATCTAAATATTCTTTTGACTGCTAGAAGATGATTTTTCTTTGCTGCTGCTTGATATCTAGCCACAAGTCCTACTGCTAGCATGATGTCTGGTCTTGATGCTTTCAGGTACAGCAGACTTCCTATCATGGATCTGTAGAGTCTTTGATCTATATCGGCAGATCCATCATCAGCACTTTGCTTGCATCCCGTGATCATGGGATTTGTAGTCTTCCATTTTGAACTTTTTCAACATTTCTTTTAAGTATTTTTCCTGTGAGATGAATGTACCTATGTTCTTTTGCTGAATTTGAAGTCCTAAGTAGAAGGTGAGCTCTCCAATCATAGACATCTCAACTACGAGTTCATCGCTTGACAAATCCTTTTGCTACCTCATCTTTATTTGGCAAACATAACAATGTCATCAACATATGCTACAACAATGGAGATGCATTTCCATGGGCTTTATGTATAGATTGTTGTCTACTCCACCTCTTAAAGCCTTGTTTTTGCAAATACTTATCCGAGTCTTGAGTACCAAGCATGAGGAGCTGTTTAGGTCCATATGGGGCCTTTCTTAGTGCACACATAGTCTTCTTTCAATACTGTTAATACCAAACAGTTGTTCCATGTAGACTTCTTCTTCTAGATCTCCATTTGGAAATGCATATTTCACATCCATTTGACATACCTTGAAGTCTTGGTAGCATGCAAAGGCCAGAAACATTCTGATAGCTTCCATTCTGGCTATAGGGGCAAATGTTTCATCATAATCAAGTCCTTTGATTTTTGAATATCCTTTGCAAACAAGTATGGCTTTATTCCTGATTACATGTCCTCGCTCATTCATTTTATTCTTGAATACCCATTTTGAGCCTATGATATTTTTCTCAGTGGGTCTAGGAACTAATTCCCAGGTATTGTTCTTCTCAATTTGATCCAATTCTTCATCAATAGGATTCACCCAATGCTTATCCTTTCTAGCTTCTTCAAACTTCTATAGATCTATTTGTGATAACATAGCTATGTATACCTCTTCTGTTTGTTCAGTTAACTGCCTTCTTGTATGGAATCCTACACTCTTGTCTCCAATGATCTGATCTTCTGGATGGTTCTTTTGAGTGTATCTTGAGGGGGATTTTGAGCTTAGCTTAGCATATTCTGTTGTCTTTCTTGTTTCGTCATCATCTTGGTTTTCTTATTCATGATTGTCTGAAGGACTGCTACAGTCTATACTTATTGTCTTGTTTGGAAGTTCATCAAATCTTACATCAATTCTTTCTACAATTTTTCGAAGAGCCTTGTTGTAGCACCTGTACCCTTTACTTTTGGATGCATATCCTAGAAATATCCCTTCATCTACTCTTGCATCAAATTTCCCCAGATTTTCATCATTATTATTTATGTGACATTTTCTTCCAAAGACTCTAAAGTGCTTGATTGAAGCTAGTTTACCATGCCATAGTTCATAGTGAGTCTTGTCACTACTTGGCCTTAAATGAGCTTTGTTTAGGATATGCACGATTGTGTGTACTGCTTCTACCCAGAAGGTTTGAGGAATATTACTCTCTTGCATCATGGCTCTAGAAATTTGTTGTACAGACCTGTTTTGTCTCTCTGCTACTCCATTCTGTTGAGGTGTCCCTGCAATAGTAAATTGTTGCTTTATCCCATGTTCATTGCATAGGTCTGCAAAGTCATAATCTGTGAATTCGCCTCCTCTGTATGATCTGATGCATTTTAGCTTGCATCCTGTTTGATTTTCTGCTAATGCTTTGAATATCTTGAACTTCTCCAGTGCTTCTGATTTATTCTTGAGAAATGCAACCCATGTCATTCTAGAGAAATCATCTATTATCAACATGAAGTAGGATTCTCCACTTGGAGTTTTAGTTCTTGCAGGTCCACACAGACCCATGTGCACAAGATGGAGTGGTCTTATTTTTTATAGTTCTTCTTTGGTCTTAAAGGATGTGCCGGTCTGTTTGCCCAATTGACAAGATTTGCATATGGTATTTGAAGGCATTTTTATTTCTGGCATATCTCTTACCGCTTTCTCCTTGATTAGTCTAATAATATGATCGAAGCTGAGATGTCCCAATCTCCTATGACATAACCATGACTCCTCAAGTTTTCTAAGATGGCATACTTCATCTTCCTCTTTCACTATGTAAAAATTACTCTCTGTTCGAACACCTTTGAGCAGAGTCTTACCTTTGGTGTTTGATCTAACTTCACAGTATTGTGCTCTAAAAATAACTTCACAACCTTTATCACACATTTGACTGACACTCAGCAAGTTTGCTTTCAGCCCATCTACAAATAGTACATCTTGGGCCTTTCCTCTGCCATTATCTAGGCTGACTGAGCCTTTTCCTTTGATTTTTCCTGATTTATCATTGCCAAAAGTAACATTGCTAGATTTCTTTTCATCAAAAGTTATAAACTTGCTTCTATCTCCAGTCATATGTTTTGAGCAACCATTGTCGAAATACCACTGGCTTTTCAAGTCTTGAGCAGTTAGAGCCAGGTCACATTTATTCATCTTCTTTTTCCACTGGAAGCATCCTTTTGTTTGGTATCTTTTGTGAGATGATGAACCACATCCTCTGAGAGTACATTTGGAAGGCATATGTCCAATTTTATTGCATACACAGCATTTGATCATGATTTTTGCAGAATTGTGAGTATGAGTAAAATCTCCTTGATTCATAACCCTCCTTGAGGTGTTGTACATCAGTCTTTGTCCATATTTTTTGCACTCAATGATTTTATGGCCAAATTCCTTACAATAAAAACAGTAACCATAGAAACAATTTGCATACCTGATGTGAGGTTGTATTCTCCATTTGTTTGCTTGAGACAACCTCTTTATTGTTTGCATCTTTTACTGGTTTGAATTACTCCTCCTTGTATGACAGTATGCAGCAATGTGTCCTAGCTTGTGGCAGGCATAACATGTGGCATTTTTCATAGGAGGGAACAATCTCCTTTGGTGGCTTCCAAATTTGACATACTCAGGGGTATATGAGCCTTTTTATGTTGTCTGAGTATTTATTTCATTCTTCGTTATTAGAGGTTTCTTCTGGTTTCTGTCTCCCTCATTACATGTTTATTCTTTTGTAGGAATTATTTGAGCTGCTTCATCAGCCTTCTTTGCTTTGAAAAAAATAATATTTTCTTTTTCTTTTTCTTTGCTTTTACTTGATTCTCCTTCATAGCCTATCCCAGTCTTTATCAGAGGAGATCTTTGAGCATCCAGAATTTCGTTCAACTTACCAGAGCTTTTTCTTTGAGGAGTTATAGACACTTTCCTTTGAGAATTTTCTAATTTCTTCCTCAGACATACTACTTCTTCTTCCAACTTCTCTTGTTCCTAAGTTTTATCCTTGATTTTCTTAAGTAACATGTCTTCTATCTTCTTGGCTTATTCAAGCTCTACCTTCAGCTGCATGAGGACTCCTGAATTTTTCTCTTCTCTTACATACTTGAGGAGAATGTCCTTTTGTTTTCTACACTTCAGTTTGAGTCTGTCAATCTCCTCCAGGGCACTTCTTAGCTCTCGCTCAAGGTCAACTTCACCTTCTTCTTCATCTTCTAGTAGGAGTCCTTAAAGTTATTCTATGGCCATCAATAAGAATTCAGAGGTTCCTTCTTCACTTGAGGGTTCATTTGAGTCTTCAGATGCACTGCTGTCTTGTTGAACATAGTAATATTTTCTATTGAATTTCTTTCCTTTCTGCCAGTTCTTTGATGTAGTTTTTTCTGATTCATGAGCTTGATTCCTTGCTTTCTTATGAGGACACTTAGCAGCATAGTGTCCAACTCTTCCACAATTAAAGCATTTGAATGGAAGTTTACCTTTATATTTACCTGATCCTCTGTCCAGTTTCTTGACAAACTTGGCCTCTTGTTCATCAGAGCAAGACCATATATCTTCCTTTTCTTCTTTCTTCTTTTCTGTTTTAAAATTTGCATCCCTCGCACTTGGATGCTTCTGTGGGAGTCTCATCTCATATGCTATAAGATTTCCAAGTAACCGGTTCATGGTCAAGGTTTCCCAATCAGCTGTTTCTTTTATTGCAGACACCTTGGGGTTAAAACTGGGTGGAAGAGATCTTAGAATCTTTTATACAATTACACTTTCTAGTATGGTTTCTCCAAGAGCTTTCATATTGTTAACAATTTCTACAACTCTTAAGAAGAAGCTGCCAACATCTTCATCATCATTCATTTTTAAATTTTCAAACTGAGCTCTATATACTTGAATTTTAGTGGTCTTTACCTTTTAATTTCGCTCATGGATGTTTTCAAGAGTATCCCACATATCTTTGGCAGTCTTACTGTGCATTATTTTGATAAATTCAGCCTCACAAAGTCCACTTAAGGTTGAATTCATGGCCTTTGAATTTGCTACAAATTCTTGTTTAGCTTCTCTCTCTGGGTCAGTTGCCTTTGGGGCATATCCAAATTCTACAACAGCCCAAACCTCTATTCCTAGAGACATTATGTATGCTCTCATTCTGATTTTCCAGAAGGCATAATTAGCACCGGTGAAAAAAGGGGCTTTATTGGTTGAGCTTCCTTCTTGACTAGCCATCCTGGGGACCTAGGATCTCCTTTCAGTGGTTAAAATGGTACAAAGGAACTGGCTCTGATACCAATTGTTGAATCCTTAGTTAAACTGAGAGGGGGGGTGAATCAGTTTAACACATGCTTCAACTATTTAAATTTTTCATCAAACTTATTTACAGCTTAATTTTACAACCAACTTTAATATGTGAGCAGTCTTAATATGTTGAAGCAAGTATTAAATTAATGTTACACCAAAATTATTATGAGAGCAGCAAACATTAAGCAGATCAGGTAGATCATATCAACACATAGGCAACACACACACAGATAGCAGATATAAGTGGAAACCCATAAAGGGAGAAAACCACATCTCATTATTGTTGTGATGCAAAGGCAAGCTCCAACTCCCTCTCACCACTGTTTTTCTGCAGGCACCAACCTACAGGAGGCTCCAACCTCAGTCAGCTACAACTGACAACTATCAAGCTTCAACTTGGTAGGGAAGCTCCAACTTCCTCAATTTATCAAAAGAAAATATTTATTGATTTACCTCAGATATCAGCTCTGTTCTGTAGCATCTCTTTCTGCTTCTCTTTTCCTTATCTTCTCTGCCTCAATTTTCCATACTCTGTATTCTCTATCCTCACTCTCTCTAACCTCTCTATGCATATCAAGGTGATATTATTTATAGATATTTCCTTATGACTATTTGTATTCCTTAAGGAATTCGAAAGGGATAGCCATACCTCTTAGCCTTCTGCCTTCTCATTTATTTTCCAGCTCACTCAGAAAAATATAACTGTATGTACTAATTTTAACATTACAGTGGGATTTTTGTTCTCTTCCGGAGACTTGCCAATGCATCACAAGCAATATAAACCAGTTAAAAATTTACAGTTAATTACAATGAGAATTCTAGCTCAACTCATTCAGCCTCTCGGATCATTGCGTATTTGTCTTTCCTATGACTGTGTCTGTCTTTTTCTTCTCTGTATGCCTTTCTGTTCATTGTTGTTGTGTAACTCCTGTATGTATGTAACTGCACCTTTTATATAATGCAAATCAATTCTCAGCATAATAATAATAAGGCGTTTTTAATATATGCATTGTCGTGTTATATAACTTAAGTAACTTTCGGCGATAAAATTCTAAAAGATCATTTTAATACATAAAATTCCCTTACGGGCCCACTCGCCAAACTTGCTCTATTCTCCGATGTGATGTATCACCTCTTGACTACTTCCGATTGAGATTAATCGCAATCGCAACTTCCATTTATATGTTCCGATGCTCTACTCCTTCTCCGATGCGATGTATCACCTCTCGAATACTTCCGATTGCGATTAATCGCAATCGCCACAACCATTTATATGTTCAAATGCTATGCTCCTTCTTCAATGCGATCAATCACTGTTCACTTTGATGTGCCAATGCGATGAATCGCTTTGATGCGATGTAACACTATTCACTTTGATGTGCCGATGCGATGTAACACTGTTCACTTTGATGTGCCGATGCGATGTAACACTGTTCACTTTGATGTCAGAACTCAAACATATATGAATCATCGTTTAAAACATATTGGGTCCGAAACTCAATTGCAATTGAAACTTTTGGTTAACATGTTCCGCTGCCAACTTTTCTCCGATGCGATTCGTGACTCGGGTCCCACCTTATAAGACTTTTCTTGTATTAGGCCCGAACAATAGAGCGCTTAAAATATATGTATATATATACTTTGGCCCCTTGTTTATAAAGCGCTACATATATAAGTATACTTTTCCGCTTCAGTATTTATGTATACTCGAGCTTAGGTTATGATTCTCGGAATTTTATGTAGGGGTCCCACTTGCGTATTAACTTTGGTTTATATGCAAGCATTAACATAAGGTTTTCGGTCCCCCAGCTTATATATCCGCATACCAACTTATTTCAACATACATATATGAAATCAACCTTTAATAGCTCAATAAACCAAAGGTTATCACCCTAGCGGAGTTCGACCCACTATATATATATATATATATATATATATACATGCTCCAGGCTTACCCTTCGTATGATATATTATGAGTCCAAACCACAACTTTGGTTAGCGCATTACTTGTGCATTTTTATATATGCCACCACCGCACTATCAACTTATAACTAAACCCAACGCAACATTTTAATACACAACCATTCCATGGAGCCCACATGTGTTTGATAAGCTCTGCACTTTTAGTACGTCCCACTTGACATCACCCTTTGAACATATATATATAAAAGCCTAAGTCAATCCTCGACCATGGTTTTAACCCTTGGCATAACATAATGTATTAACTTGCATCAAATATATAATCTGCACTCAACTTTAATATATATCCAATATTGCGATAGATATCAAACCCGATACATATTGTAACACATGTAAGTTCCTGGGGCCCACCTCCATTAACACGCCTCTTGCATCCAACGACGGACAGTTTATCGCATCGACTCCAATGATCCAATGGATGTCATACCATATCGTGTTTTTTATTGGTACGAGGGTTAACACTTCAAATTTGTGCAAAAAAAGTTGTTTTACAAAACCGCTTGAGGACAAGTGTCCTTCAATGACACATATCACGTTCATTTTGAGAATTCCACTTCCCATTTTTGACATCGCGCGATACTGGTGGTTTGCTTACCTCTGGTTTTACTGTTCACACTTAGGGTTCTGCTTAAATTCATGGCTCCACTTCAATAAATAATTTCGCGCCTTTGTTATATAAGCTTTGTTCAAACTATAATATATATAAACCCTTCTTGATTTCGTTATATACCTTTCTTCAGCACTTTGATATATATGAACCCTGTTCCATTGTTATTTTAATATAATGCTATCATAAGGTTTAACACCTGACTATATTAGATTTTTATTGTTTAATTCTTGGTATTACCCCTTATACACAGAGCCTCGATTATGCCTTTGCACGATCATTTCACTGCTTGTTAACGGCTCTGCCTCTGTATTCTCTATCTCCTCGTCTGCTGCTCGACTGTTTCATCTATGCATCTTTATTCTCTGTCTCTGCCTTTGCTACTCTGTCTCCTCTGGTTCTGCTTCCTTTCTCTGTCTTTGCGTCCTCTGCTGTTCAACCGTTACTTGCTGTCTCCTTTGTGCTGCTTTGCTTATATTTTTGTTGCCCTGTCTCTGTAAATAAACTCTCCCTCTGTTCTTCTCATGCTCCCTATAAATGTTACTATACCATTTACCAAAAACCTACTATCTTCTCCTTTGCTTCTGTTGTTGTCCTTTGTCTGTCTCTACCTCTGCTGCCTCCTTTGCCATCAATGAAAACATTTCCAACAGTCTCCCCCTTTGGCATTGATGGAAGTACACTTCCTCTGCTTGCCTTTTAGGACCCTTTCTTCTATTGCTCGCTTTTTCTCCCCCTTTGACATCAATGGCAAAGGGTTGCTCATTTCCCAGTGTGCTTTTAAATCTCATCCATGTTGCTCTGATCTTGAGGACCTGTTCCATGCTCTGTTTAGTTGCTCTGGCCTTTTTATAGCTCTCTTTGTCCACTGATATCCCCCTAGAATGATGTCTTCTTTTCTGTTCTCCCCCTGGACTGAAGCTTTATTTTTCTTTCAGAGTGTAGTATCTAAAGATACTACCCCTAGTTTGTTTCTCAGATATTCGAATGGCTCTCTATCAAGAGGTTTTGTGAATATATCTGTTGTTTGTTCTTTTGTTGACACATATTCCAACTTTACTACCTTTTCTGCTACTTGTTCTCTTAGAAAATGGTACTTGTTTGGGATGTGTTTAGTTTTTGAATGAAGTACGAGATTTTTTGAAATACTTATAGCACTTGTATTATCACATTTGATAGAGATGGGGTCATCAATGCTTACCTTCATGTCTTGGAGGGTTTGCTTCATCCACATGACTTATGTGCAGCATGCTGCTGCTGCTATGTATTCTGCTTCTGCTGTAGATAGAGAAATAGATGTTTGTTTCTTGCTTAGCCATTCCACCAGACTTTCTCCTAGATAGAATGCACCTCCACTTGTGCTTTTCCTGTCATCCACACAGCTGGCCCAATCTACATCTTTGTATGCTGTCAAAGTGAAGCTTTTTCCTTTTGGATACCATAGCCCAAACTGTATTGTTCCTTGTAGATATCTAAATATTATTTTGACTGCTAGAAGATGATTTTTCTTTGGTGCTGCTTGATATCTAGCCACAAGTCCTACAACTAGCATGATGTCTGGTCTTCATGCTGTCAGGTACAGCAGACTTCCTATCATGGATCTGTAGAGTCTTTGATCTATATCAGCAGATCCATCATCAGCACATAGCTTGCATCCCGTGATCATGGGAGTTGACATAGGTTTGCAGTCTTCCATTTTGAACTTTTTCAACATTTCTTTTAAGTATTTTTCCTGTGAGATGAATGTACCTGTGTTCTTTTGCTGAATTTGAAGTCCTAAGTAGAAGGTGAGCTCTCCAGTCATAGACATCTCAAACTCTGATTTCATCTCTTCAGCAAATCCTTTTGCTAGCTCATCTTTGTTGCTTCCAAACATAATGTCATCAACATATACTACAACAATCAGGAGTTCATTTCCATGGGCTTTTATGTATAGATTGTTGTCTACTCCACCTCTCTTAAAGCCTTGTTTTTGCAAATACTTATCCAGTCTTGAGTACCAAGCATGAGGAGCCTATTTCAGTCCATATAGATCCTTCTTTAGTCTGCACACATAGTCTTCTTTGTCTGTTAATGAGAAACCTTTTGGTTGTTCCACGTAGACTTCTTCTTCCAGATCTCCATTCAGAAATGCAGATTTCACATCCATTTGATATACCTTGAAGTCATGGTAGCATGCAAAGGCTAGAAACATTCTGATAGCTTCCATTCTGGCTACAAGGGCAAATTTTTCATCATAATCAAGTCCTTCGACTTGTGAATATCCTTTGCAAACAAGTCTGGCTTTATTCCTGATTACCTGTCCTTGCTCATTCATTTTATTCTTGAATACCCATTTTGATCCTATGATATTTTTCTCAGTGGGTCTAGGAACTAATTCCCAGTATTTTTCTTCTCAATTTTATCCAATTCTTCATTCATAGCATTCACCCAATGCTTGTCCTTGCTAGCTTTTTCAAACTTCTTTGGCTTTATTTGTCATAACATAACTATGTATACCTCTTCTGTCTGTTCAGTTACATGCCTTCTTTTCTGGACTCCTACACTCTTGTCTCCAATGATCTGATCTTCTGGATGGTTCTTTTGAGTGTATCTTTAGGGGGTTTTTGAGCTCAGCTCAGCATCTTCTGTTGTCTTTCTTGTTTCATCATCATCTTGGTTTTATTCTTCATGATTTTCTGAAGGACTACTGCAATTTGTACTTCTTGTCTTGTTTGGAAGTTCTTCATCAAATCTTACATCAATGCTTTCTACAATTGTTCGAAGAGCCTTGTTGTAGCACCTGTACCCTTTACTTTTGGATGCATATCCTAGAAATATCCCTTCATCTGCTCTTGCATCAAATTTCCCTAGATTTTCGTAATTATTCTTTATGTAACATTTGCTTCCAAAGACTCTAAAGTGCTTGATTGAAGTTGGTTTACCATGCCATAGTTCATATGGAGTCTTGTCACTTCTTGGCCTTAAATGAGCTGTGTGTACTCCTTCTGCCCAGAAGGTTTGAGGAATATTACTCTCTTCCATCATGCCTCTCGCAATTTGTTGTACATACATGTTTTGTCTTTCTGCTACTCCATTCTATTGAGGTGTCCCTGCAATAGTAAATTGTTGCTTTATCCCATGTTCATTGCATAGGTCTGCAAAGTCATAATTTGTGAATTCACCTCCTCTGTCTGATCTGATGCATTTTAGCTTGCATCCTATTTGAGTTTCTGCTAATGCTTTGAATATCTTGAATTTCTTCAGTGCTTCTGATTTATTCTTGAGAAATGCAACCCATGTCATTCTGGGGAAATCATCTATTATCAGCATGAAGTAGGATTCTCCACTTGGAGTTTTAGTTCTTGCAGGTCCACACAGATACATGTGCACAAGCTGGAGTGGTCTTCTTGTTGGTAGTTCTTCTTTGGTCTTAAAGGATGTGCGGGTCTATTTGCCCAATTGACAAGATTTGCATATGGTATTTGAAGGCATTTTTATTTCTGGCATATCTTTGACCGCTTTCTCCTTGCTTAGTGTGATAATATGATCGAAGTTGAGATGTCCCAATCTCCTATGCCATAACCATGACTCCTCAAGTTTGCTAAGATGGCATGCTTCATCTTCCTCTTTCACTATGTAAACATTACTCTCTGTTCAAACACCTTTGAGCAGAGTCTTACCTGTGGTGCTTGATCTGACTTCACAATCTTGTGCTCTAAAAAGAACTTCACAACCTTTATCACACATTTGACTAACACTCAGCAAGTTTGCTTTCAGCCCATCTACAAATAGTACATCTTGGGCCTTTCCTCTACCATTATCTAAGCTGACTAAGCCTTTTCCTTTGATTTTTCCTGATTTATCATTGCCAAAAGTAACATTGCTAGATTTCTTTTCATCAAAAGTTATAAACTTGCTTCTATCTCCAATCATATGTTTTGAGCAGCCACTATCCAAATACCACTGGCTTTTCAGGTCTTGAGCAGTTAGAGCCAGGTCACATTTATTCACCTTCTTTTTCCACTGGAAGCATCCTTTTGTTTGGTATCTTTTGTGAGATGATGAACCACATCCTCTGAGAGGACATTTGGAAGGCATATGTCCAATTTTATTGCATACACAGCATTTGGTCATGATTTTTGCAGAATTGTGAGTATGAGTAAAATCTCCTTGATTCATAACCCTCCTTGAGGTGTTGTACATCAATCTTTGTCCATATTTTCTGCACTCAATGATTTTATGGCCAAATTCCTTACAATTAAAACAGTAACCATAGAAACAACTTGCATACCTGATGTGAGGTTGTCTTCTCCATTTGTTTGCTTGAGACAGTCTCTTCACTGTTTGCATCTTTTGCTGGTTTGAATTACTCCTCCTTCTATGACAGTATGCAGCAATGTGTCCCAGCTTGTGGCGGGCATAACAGGTGGAATTTTTCATAGGAGGGAAGAATCTCCTTTGATGGCTTCGAAATTTGACATACTCAGGGGTATATGATCCTTTTTCTGTTGTCTGAGTATTTATTTCATTCTTTGTTATTAGAGGTTTCTTCTGGTTTCTGTCTCCCTCATTACACGTTTCTTCTTTTGTTGGATTTATTTGAGCTGCTTCATCAGCCTTCTTTGCTTTTACAAAAATAATATTTTTGTTTTCTTTTTCTTTGCTTTTACTTTATTCTCCTTCATAGCCTATTCCAGTTTTTATCAGAGGAGATCTTTGAGCATCCAGAATTTCGTTCAACTTACCAGAGATTATTGTTTGAGAAGAATTTATAGACGCTTTCCTTTGAGCATTTTCTAATTTCTTCCTCAGACATACTACTTCTTCTTCCAACTTCTCTTGTTCCTTAGTCTTATCCTTGATTTGTTTAAGTAACATGTCTTTTATCTTATTGGCTTCTTCAAGCTCTACCTTCAGCTGCATGAGGACTTCTGAATTTTGCTCTTCTCTTACATACTTGAGGAGAATGTCCTTTTGTTTTCTGCATTTCAGTTTGATTCTGTCAATCTCCTCCAGGGCACTTCTTAGCTCCCCCTCAAGGTCAACTTCACCTTCTTCTTCATCTTCTAGAAGGAGTCCTTCAAGTTCTTCTATGGCCATCCATAAAAATTCAGAGGTTCCTTCTTCACTTGAGGGTTCATCTGAGTCTTCAGATGCACTGCTGTCTTGTTGAACATAGTAAGATTTTCTATTGAATTTCTTTCCTTTCTGCCAGTTCTTTGATGAAGTTTTCTCTGATTCATGAGCTTGATTCCTTGCTTTCTTATGAGGACACTTAGCAGCATAGTGTCCAACTCTTCCACAGTTAAAGCATTTGAATGGAAGTTTACCTTTATATTTACTTGAGCCTCTGTTCAGTGTCTTGACAAACTTGGCCTCTTCTTCATTAGAGCAAGAGCATATATCTTCCTTTTCTTCTTTCTTCTTTTTTGTTTTAAAAGCCGCCTCCCTCACACTTGGCTTCTTCTGTGGGAGTCTCATCTCATAGGCTGTTAGATTTCCAAGTAACTGGTTCATGGTTAAGGTTTCCCAGTCCGCTGTTTCACCTTGGGGTTAAAACTAGGTGGAAGAGATCTTAGAATCTTTTGTACAATTACACTTTCTGGCATGGTTTCTCCAAGAGCTTTCATATTGTTAACAATTTCTGCAACTCTTAAGAAGAAGCTGCCAACATCTTCATCATCA
Source organism: Pinus albicaulis (assembly GCA_034641835.2). Classification (NCBI taxonomy): domain Eukaryota; kingdom Viridiplantae; phylum Streptophyta; class Pinopsida; order Pinales; family Pinaceae; genus Pinus; species Pinus albicaulis. Next base: position 69,576,047 of record CM076583.1, on the reverse strand, counting down.
TTCATTTTTAAATTTTCAAACTGAGCTCTATATACTTGAAGTTTGGCTATCTTTACCTTTTTATTTCCCTCATGGATGTTCTCAAGAGTATCCCACATATCTTTGGCAGTCTTACTGTGCATTATTTTGATAAATTCAGCCTCACAAAGTCCACTTAAGATTGCATTCATGGCCTTTGCATTTGCTACAAATTCTTGTTTAGCTTCTCTCTCTGGGTCAGTTGCCTTTGGGGCATATCCAAATTCCATAGCAGCCCAAACCTCTATTCCTAGAGACATTATGTATGCTCTCATTACTATTTTCCAGAAGGCATAATTAGCACCAGTGAAAAAAGGGGCTTTATTGGTTGAGCTTCCTTCTTGACTAGCCATCCTGGGGACCTAGGATCTCCTTTCAGTGGTTAAACTAGTAGAAAAGGAACTGTCTCTAATACCAATTGTTGAATCCTTAGTTAAACTGAGAGGGGGGGTTGGGGGGGGGGGGGGTGAATCAGTTTAACACATACATAAGCTTTTTAAACTTTTCATCAGGCTTATAACCAAATTTAATAACTGAACAGTCTTAATATGTTGCAGCAAGTATTAAATTAATGTGACACCAAACTTATTATGAGAGCAGCAAACATTAAGCAGATTGGGTAGATCATATCAACACATAGGCAACACACACAGAGACAGCAGATATAAGTGGAAACCCATAAAGGGAGAAAACCACATCTCATTATTGTTGTGATGCAAAGGCAAGCTCCAACTCCCTCTCACCACTATTTTTCTGCAGGCACCAACCTACAGGAGGCTCCAACCTCAGTCAGCTACAACTAACAAATATCAAGCTTCAACTTTATAAGGAAGCTCTAACTTCCTCAATTTATCAAAAGAAAATATTTGTTGATTTACCTCAGATATCAGCTCTGTTCTGTAGCATCTCTTTCTGCTTCTCTTTTCCTTATCTTCTCTGCCTCAATTTTCCATACTCTGCATTCTCTATCCTCACTCTCTCTAACCTCTCTATGCATATCAAGGTGATATTATTTATATATATTTCCTTATGACTATTTGTATTCCTTAGGGAATTCGAAAGGGATAGCCATACCTCTTAGCCTTCTGCCTTCTCATTTCTTTTCCAGCTCACTCAGAAAAATATAACTGTATGTACTAATTTTAACATTACAGTGGGATTTTTGTTCTCTTCTGGAGACTTTCCAATGCATCACAAACAATATAAACCAGTTAAAAATTTACAGTTAACTTTTGGTTAACATGTTCCGCTGCCAACTTTTCTCCGATGTGATTTGTGACTCGGGTCCCACCTTATAAGACTTTGTTTGTATTAGGCATGAACAATAGAGTGCTTCACATATATGTATATATATACTTTGTCCCCTTGTTTATAAAGCGCTACATATATAAGTATACTTTGGTGCTTCAGTCTTTATGTATACTCTAGCTTGAATTATGATTCTCGGAATTTTATGTAGGGGTCCCACTTGCGTATTAACTTTGGTTTATATGCAAGCATTAACATAAGGTTTTCGGTCCCCCAGCTTATATATCCGCATACCAACTTATTTCAACATACATATATGAAATCAACCTTTAATAGCTCAATAAACCAAAGGTTCTCACCCTGGCGGAGTTCGACCCACTATATATATATATATATATATATATATATTCATATATGCTCCAGGCTTACCCTTCGTATGATATATTATGAGTCCAAACCACAACTTTGGTTATCGCATTACTTGTGCATTTGTATATATGCCACCACCGCACTATCAACTTATAACTAAACCCAACGCAACATTTTAATACACAACCATTCAATGGAGGCCACATGTGTTTGATAAGCTCTGCACCTTTAGTACGTTCCACTTGACAGCACCCTTTGAACATATATATATATATATATATATATATATATAAGCCTAAGTCAATCCTCAACCATGGTCTTAACCCTCGGCATAACATAATGTATTAACTTGCATCAAATATATAATCCGCACTCAAATTTAATATATATCCAATATTGCGCTAGATATACAACTCGATACATGTTTTAACACATATACGTTCCCGGGGCCCACCTCCATTAACACGCCTCTTGCATCCAACAGCGGAAAGTTTATCGCATCGAATCCGATGATCCAACGGATTTCATACCATACGCGTTTTTTATTGGTACGAGGGTTAACACTTCAAATTTGCACGAAAAAAGTTGTTTTACAAAACCGCCTGAGGACACGTGTCCTTCAATGACACATATCACGTTCATTTTGAGAATTCCACTTACCATTTTTGACATCTCGCGATACTGTCGGTTTGCTTACCTCTGGTTTTACTGTTCACACTTAGGGTTCTGCTTCAATTCATGGTTCCGCTTCAATAAAAAAAATCGCGCCTTTGTTATATAAGCTCTGTTCAAACTATAATATATATAAACCCTTCTTGATTTCGTTATATACCTTTCTTCAGCACTTTGATATATATGAACCATGTTCCATTGTTATTTTAATATAACGCTATCATAAGGTTTAACACCTGACTGTATTAGATTTTTATTGTTTAATTCTTTGTATTACCCCTTATACATAGAGCCTCGGTTCCGCCTATGCTTGATCATTTCACTGCTTTTTAACGGCTCTGCCTCTGTATTCTCTGTCTCCACCTCTGCTGCTCGACCGTTTCATCTCTGCATCTATATTCTCTATCTCTGCCTCCTCTGGTTCTACGTCCTTTTTATGTCTCTGCGTCCTCTGTTGTTCAACCATTTCTATGTTGTCTCCCTTGCGCTGCTTTGCTTATCTTTTTGCTGCCCTATCTCTGTAAATAAACTCTCCCTCTGTTCTTCTCATGCTCCCTGTAAATGTTACTATACCATTTACCAAAAACCTGTTGTCTTCTCCTTTGCTTCTGCTACTGTCCTTTGTCTGTCTCTGCCTCTGCTGCCTCCTTTGCCGTCAATGACAACATTTCCAACAGTTTATAGGTTTAAAAATTCCTTGTATGGACTCAAGAAATCTCTAAGAGCTTGATATTCTTGCATTGACAACTATCTAACGAGACAGGGACTTACCAAGAGTGATGTTGATCCAAACCTTTATTTTAAGGTTGTGAAGAATTCACCTGCGATATTATTATTATATGTCGATGACTTATTTCTGACAGGTGCTAAGACTCTTATCATTCAGTGCGAGAAGTAGCTGGCTTCTTAGTTTGATATGAAGGATCTTGGGTTGATGCACTATTACTTAGGCTTAGAAGTATCGCATAAACCTAGAGAAGTCTTCCTTGGTCAAGGAAATTGCATGTTAGAGATCCTTCAAAGATTTGGTATGATGGATTACAAATCCATGGCGACTCCCATGATGACTAACTTAAAGAAGTTAAGAAGCTCTGACTCTAGATTGGTAGATCCATCTATGTACCAACTACAGATTAGTTTGTTGATGTATTTGGTTAACAATAGGAGAGGCATATGCTTTGTTGTAACCACATTGAGTCACTTCCAGGTTGAATCGAGATATAAGCGTTAGATTGTAGCAAAGCACATTTTGAGATATTTTCATGGTACAATGAATTATGGCTTGAGATTTGTTGCAAACAAGGATGTACAACTTCAAGGATATTTAGATGTTGATTGGGTTGGAAGTGTTGAAGATAGGAAGAGTACCTCAGGAGTATACTTTAGTTTGGGATCCACTATGATATCATGGATGAGCAGGAAGTAGAGGTCGATTACACTCAGCATTACTGAAGTAGATTACATCATAGCCAATGAGGATTGTATTGAAGTAGTATGGCTCAAGAAGTTTTTTACAGGATTGTTCGACCAAGAGTTGGAACCAAAAGTGACACACCACGATAATCAAAGTTGTGTGCATATTTCAGAGAATATTGTGTTCCATGATAGGTCGAAGTATATTGAGATCAAGTACCACTACATCTGTGACATGGTACAGAGAAGAGAAATAAAGGGGAGTACATCTCCACCAATGAGAAAACAACTTATTTTATGGCGAAGCCATTTCCTAAAGACAAGTTCATGTACTTCAGAGACAAGTTAGGGCTCGTGGAGATTGTGTTGATATGTTTGCAGCACCGACGAACATTTTCCTGAAAGGGAGAATGGGTCCAAGAGACCCAGAGTGTTCAACATGCAGGTTTGAGTGAGTGTCTCTTGGAGCAGGACCCTGATCACATACTAGGAATGGTGGAGTGAAGTCTTAGACCCTGATCACAGACTAGGAATGGTGGAGTGAGGTCTTGGACCCTCATCACACACTAGGAATGATGGAGTGAGGTTCCTCAACATCTCGACTTTGATCACACGTCGAAAGGGTGGTGTGAGGTCCTAGACCCTGATCACACACTAAAAGGGTGGAGTGAGGTCATAGACATTGATCACACATCAGGTAGGGTGGATTGAGGTCCTTTCAGTATCTAGAACTAATCACCAACCAAGTAGGGGTTGAGTGAGGTGTTTGCCTAGAGTGCTCACTAGGAAGGGTGAGTGAGTCCTTTCCTGATCCAGGTGGCTCCAGACACCCTCACAAGACCAAGAGGGCTTAGAAATGGTCAAAATTCAAAGTGGTCAGAATGATTTTGAACTAGGTCAATATTGTAGTGCTTGTCGCCCCGGTTCCAATGGCATGAACAACACTCAAAGCTAAGTCTGTATGAGAGAGTTATTGCAGTTTGAAATTTGTACCAAACAACAAAAAACAAGTCAAAGTCAACATTCTGCCATGTGGCAGGCCATACGGATGACATGTGGTAGGCATAGTGGGACCCACAAAGATAATGTGGTAGCCCAATCAAAAAAATAGGTGGACCCACAAAAAGGCGATGTGGCAACAGCACAAGTCGACACATGGAAAGTAGGTGGTAGAGGTGGCATATGATGTGCACCAATGAGGGCTTGCCACATGGCCCAATCACATGGTGCCAAATGGCACCTCAAATTAGGCCCAAGTGGCCTTGGATGGTGCAACTTCCATTTTTTGTCTTATTCTCATTTTTTTTGGGATTCGTTACAATATGGACATACGAATTCCATATATTATATAGTTTGAAAAAACTATATTAAAACTAAAATTGGGCTTTAAAAAAATATTGGGAGTCAATGGAATTTGAACCCAAAACCTCCCAACAACAAGTATCTTAATATGATAATGCCAACCAATGTGCCAACATCACACTTTATCTTATTCACCCTCACACTTTATTATAATATGTCATTCAAATGGTTCAAGGAAACCATGGAGAATGATGGAGAATACATGAGAGATGAGGGCACCAGGAGGCCAATGGAGTCGTGAGCAAAGTGAAGGCAGAACATGGAGTAGACTGGCGCGTTCTTCAACGAATAATATTTTTTTATCGCAGGTGCGGAACCATGAGCGGATAGAGGGGCGGAACCTTGCCTAGGGAATCTTAAGGGGCATCAAAAAGATTGCTTTAGGTCATGAACTTGCCGAAATCAGAATTTGACAAATTTTATGTCAATTTTACACCTCTTGGCAACAGGAATCCAATGACGATGTTCGTTTTAGCAGTGAAGCTTCTGATTTTTCAGCCATTTTCCAGATTGGAGTGATGGTTTCAGATTCCAAAGTGTGGACAGTCAATTTTATACCTCTCGACGCCACGAATTCGATGGTGTAGTCAGATTTAGCAGTTGAGCATCCACTTCTTCAGCCAACTTAAGGTGTTGAGGTATATGAAATATTGATATCATGTGCCTCTTTTATCATTTGTTGTGAGATGTAATATATTTTTTTAGATCCTTGCTTGATGTATGTTATGGGATCTATGTTTCTATGTCCTGTGAGATGTATTTGCCATGGATTGTTATGATCCCTATGTAACCTTGTTGAAGGGATCCTCATCGTCACCTTGTGTGAGATTATGTCATGTTAATAGGAGGCCTATTGTGAGTGAGAGTTCCTGTAGCAGAACTTCTCGTGGAGAGACAAGCCACTCATGTTGAGTGCATATATCCTTGTATTAAAGAAAACATAGTCCATGTGCATCATCACCATTTCGAGCACTGTATGATGCAACCTACCCCATTTTGACACCAGGCCCAGAGACGTAGCCCACACTAGGTGAAATCAGTTATCAGCGTCTCGTGTTCTTATGTTGTTAATTGTTGTCTTGTTTCCTCTTGCTTAAATCATGCGTATGTGTTCTTTTAATTATATTTTCAGTGCAATTCTAACCACATCACAGGAGTAAAAGATCATGGGTAAATCTGGCACTGAAGGAACCTAGATCAAGATGGTATCAGAGCGGTCTACTTGTTGATGCAAATTGCGAGTGTGGACAACGATTGAACGTGCAACAATGGGGGAAGACAAAGACATGTACGATGCCATGCTGAGGATGTCCAAAATGGTGGACATAATGTATGATGCTTATGAGAATAGAATAGAGGAAGAGGAGAAATAAAGATCAGAGAACGATGCTTCATCCACATCTTCCGGTGCTTATGCGTCTTCTTCGTCGCCTTCATTGTCTTCTAAGCATTCAAATGTGGATATCAACCAGACTCTTCGGTAAGATAATGATGAATTAAGGAGGCTAATATGAGAAGAGAAATAAGAGAAACAGAGATTGCAACTTCAGTTGCGGGCCGTGGAAGAGGCCTTGGAGAAGTTGAAACGCAACGAAGGCTTAAAGAGGCCATCATCACCTGTGTCTGAATCAACAGTTGAGGGAAACAATGTTTATTTCTCTTTATTTTCATCTTCACATGCTATTATTTCTATTGGAAACGTGGAGATACCCATTACAGGAACTAACATGAGACTCCTTATCAAAATGGGGTACAAAGGAGGAGGACTTGGGGTGAATGGCCAAGGCATAACTCAACCATTGGAGGTTGTGCAGAGACCTCGATTCACAGGTTTGGGATACACTAAAGGAAAATGCTCAAAGGTGGCAGAAGCTTCCAATACATGGTTGAAACCATTGGGGAAAGAGAATGATGGGAATAATTCACCATCATCCTATGACAACGCACATTGCAGAGAAAGAGCTGAGGCAAGCTCTTGCCACCATGATTGCACCAGAGACAACCAGGAAAGGTATAATAAGGCTCGATATTATAGTGTTCATTTTGATTACAAGCATGTTGCTAACGATGAACATAGATCATGGCATTGAAAAACATGTAGTTTTTGTGGATTACATAACCATGTATTTGTTGAGTGTTGGAAGAGAATGGAAACACGAAAGAGGATAAGGCATGAAAGGCCTTCTCCACACCAGGGAAAGAAGAAGGTAAAGTATTTCTGGAGGAAGAAGACCTATTGAAATCATTGCGACATAAGTGGCCATAAAAGATCCATGTTTTGGAGGCTCCATCCAGAGCAACGTCTCAAAGACAAAGTGTTCATGCATGAACCAGATGAAACAATTGTTCGAAAAGCAAATCTGCCACATGAATATAACCCATTCACTTTGATAAGTGAGAGATAATTTTTCTAGATGTGTTACCTTGTTTTGGCCTTACTTTGTAAATCATGTGTTGCAATTTAAAATGTAAAAGTGATGATGTGTTTTCTATCACTTATTAAGTGACAATGATGTTTTGTCCTTGTATCTGGGGTATTGATTTCCATTTTGATGTAAACTTGACCACAAAGTGTGTGTTATAAACTCGTGGAAAGTATGGGATGCTTGGTTCATAGTTGGTCATGTAATTAAGCAGGTAATTTATAAGAATATTGTACTACAGGTTTGCAGAGGATGCATGTGTCGGCTCATCGCTTATGGCTCCGAAGAACAAAGGTAAAGGAGAATGAAGGGTGACCTTTTAGGACATTTGTGGTGTAGACGAGGTACAAAGAAACTGCAAATTGTTTTCATGCTTTTGGTGGACCAAAAGCGCCTTAGTGGGTAGGATTGATCTAGGTGGCTTGAGAAACCCTCGGGAGACCAAGAGGGCTCATAAATGGTCAAAATTCGAAGTGGCTAGAATGATTTTGAACTAGGACAAGATTGTAGTTCTCGTTATCGTGATTCCAATGGCATGAACGACACTCAAATCCGAGTCTGTATGAGAAAGTTATTGCAGTTTGAAGTTTGTACCAAACAACAAAAAAACAAGTCAAAGTAAACATTCGGCCACATGGCAGGTCGTATGGATGACATGTGGTAGGCCTAGTGGGACCCACAAAGCCAATTTGGTAGCCTAGTCAACAAAACAGGTGGACACACAAAAAGGTGATGTGGTGTTATGAAACCGACTCCAAAAATAGAATAAAAGAGAGATCAAAGCCTTAGAAATAAGCCACTTCGACGGAGAAACCTCCTTTACATTACGTAAATGAACAATTCTTGGATGATACAAATGACAAAACCTCCTTCTATATATAGGAGTCCATGGGGTCACAAAATAATCCTAGCTGACCTAACAATAATAATGTAAGGGCACAATAATAACAATATGGGTGTTACAGGGGTACAATAATAACAATAAGGGGGCTACACTAACAACAATAAGGAACTACACTAGTAATATAGGGACCTAACATGTGGAAGCACCACAAGTTGACACATGGAAAATAGGCGGTAGAGGTGGCATATGATGTGGACCAATGAGGGATTGTCACATGGCCCAATCACATGGTGCCAAATGGCACCTCAAATTCGGCCCAAGTGGCCATGGATGGTGCAACCTCCATTTTTTGTCGTATTTTCATTTTTTTTGGGAGTCGTTACAATATGGACATATGAATTCCATATTTTATATAGTTTGAAAAAACTATATTAAAACTAAAATTGGGCTTTAAAATAATATTGGAAGTCAATGGGATTTGAACCAAAAATATCCCAACAACAAGTATCTTAATATGATTATGCCAACCAATGTGCCAACCTCGCACTTTGACTTATTCACCCTCACACTTCGTTATAAAATGTCATTGAAATGTTTCAAGGAAACCATGGATAATATGTGAGAGACGAGGGCACAAGAAGGTCAATGGAGGCATGAGCAAAGCAAAGGTAACACATGGAGCAGATCAGCGTGTTCTTCAACGAATAATTTGTTTTATTGCGGGTGCGGAATGTAATGTCCCAAATGGAGAAAATAGGCTCAGTGGAGAATATCTTAAGATATTCCACTATGGAATCACAGCAGCATGGAAAACACACCAGCAACTTCTAAACCAGAGATAGACTAGTAGGGCATTTACTGGTAATATCACCTCTAAGGAGAGGATGAAAACCAGAGGCTTCCTGGCCCGTTCTAGACTCTGTCTATAGAAGACTGATGAAACACAAAAAGTGTGGGAATGAAAAAATCCTCTTAGATTTTTCTTCCCTTGGTAACCTTAGATCTACAAATCTAAATAATGGATCCAAAGAGAAGCAAAAACTAAACAAGTGAGAAGCGAGAAATTCCACTCTCAGGAAAATCTACAATAGGCTCAAGGAGGACGATGTATAAGCAAGCCAATGTTAAAATAACGCAGACCAGGGCTAGGTTGACTTATTTTAGGATGTGTGGGACCTCCATGCATAGTTTCAGAAAAAATAAATGAGTTCAGAGGGCTTAAACATATCTCCCACAAACAACACTAGTTGAAAATTAGCCAAAGGGGAGAGATGGTTAATAGAGAAACCCTCCTTCTGGAATTGCGCAGTTTCTGCCGGAAGTCACTGGGAATAAGTCATCAGACCCATATTATAGCATGGCAGCAAGAAATCAGATCCATAATTAAGTCCCCTTGTAGAAGCATTAAGTTTACATGAAGCAAGAGCAAGAATCCTTCAGAAATTATAACTGAAACATATGGAAAAGTTGCAGAAAGACTTGACAGCGTCCCATATGAGGAGCTTCAGCTACTGTAGGTTAAATATCAGATATACAACTGATAAATGGCTGAAACATAAGATCCATACCAGATCTAGAAACTACTTGGCCTTCTTAATAAGATCCCCTTGGGGTTTTATCAAAATAATGCATAACAATTTGTAGATCTAGCTTTTAATACACTGAACTGCAGAAAAATTTAGAGATTTCTGAAGATGGCTTTCATTACATTACATAACAGATCTAAACATGAATATATCAACAAGCTACTTTACAAATCTCAAAGGGAGAGGCAAGCCTCAATCACCAGAGAGCAAGTACAATAAGAAATCTAGACAACATTGAAGCATGTACATGGAAATAACGTAGTATGAGGAAGAGACTGCGCAGTAGCTGGAATGAACTGATACAATAGATAAGAAATACAGATATGAAAGTAAAATGAGAGTAAGATCCTCTTCCGGGTGGTCACAAGACACCCTCCCTGAGATAAATCTCCTCTAAACAACTATATCTTGCAGATCTAGTTCCCCCACTTGTTACAAATCACAAGTAGCTGCAAAACCCTCAACAGGACCAGTGGTGCTATAGAAATGAAGCTTGGCCATAATGTCAGATAGTGGAGAGATGCATCACAATCCCCTCCAAAGAGATACTCCATGGCAGGAGAGAAGATTCCTAAACAGGAAATCATCTTCCCTTAGGCTAAACAGCCAAGAGACTTGAGTTGCTGCAGCAACTTCTCAAAATTCTTCAACAACCTTTACTTGCTGCCTCTCCTTCTATTTATAACATGAGGGCTTGCCAAAACCCTAAACCATCTTCTTCAACTTATCCCCTTTCACACAAGTGATCCTCTTCTAGAAGTACGTTGTGCTTGATGGATAGGCTTCCCTCCAAACTGCACTGTAGGTGGGCCAAGTTGACCCATGCAAATGAATTTCCCCTTTTCACACTTAGGAGTGTTTAATATAATAGAAAATATTTGTCCCCTTTTACATTGGGCATGTATTTATTCTCAAATTAGGAGTTTAATAAACCTCCTTCACATACTTTTATTCATGAACAAAGCAAACTGAAATTAAAATGCAATGTTCCCATTTAGCTACAAAAATTGGGACATTACAGTCTCCCCTGGAAAAATGTTTCTTGCCCTCAAGAAACTCTTATTGTAGATGCAAACAATCCATTCCCTCCAAATGGCATCCACATAAGGAATGCTTTCTCCATTTGCTGCAATAGGTTATGTATGTTTGATTCCAACTTTGTATTCTACCAATGCATGAGATGACCCCCAACTGTGAGGTTAGATGTCCTCTTCTTACCATGAAGCACAAGATGACAAATACATGATGTCCAACACCATCACAAATATATGAGAGACATAAATTAAGGTATCTCCTCTCATACAGGACAAGTTCCATCATGAAGTACATTCCTCCATCCCATGTTTGTGAACTTGAATAAGCATTGCTATGCCTCCATTCTTAGCCCTGTTGGCCTTGTTGGATCCAAACTCCATCATTTCAACTTTATGCAAAGAAGAAGGAAAGGAGTAATATGGGTAAACAAAATATGTCAAACCATATTCTCTCAAAATCAACCACCATTGCAAGGCCTTTTGCTGCCATCCTCCATGTCCTCCATGTAAGATGGACAAGCCATGCTTCTCAAAATATGATGTGCATGCCTTTCTTTGCTGCAACTTTTCTTTGGTACATAAGGCATGAATCAAAAAATTATGAGCCATGGGGTGGTCACCATACTCATTCAAAGCACCAAAGAAACAAGTGATCTTGTTTCCCTCTTTCCTCCTCATGTGCATCATGAAACCAAACCACGCTAATGGACATATGATATGTCACATCAGCCCAATACAAAGGACCATCATCAATGCACATCCTGAGATGTTCATGCCAAATTTCTCATCATGCAAAACACATAGACATAGGAGATGTCATGTGGTGGCCATACCTTCTCAAGTGAAACAAAATTGTACATGCCTTCTCTTGCTGCAACATAACATTGAAATCCAAGGCATGATTCAGAAAAAAATGAGCTATTGGGTAGCAATCACACTCACCCAAAAGCATCCATAGAAACAAGGACCTTGCAGCCTTCTTGCCTCATCAACATGTGGATCTTGGAGCAACAACACAATTATGAACATGTAAAATGTCTCATCAACATAGTACAATCAAGCTCCCTCATACCACATCATATGGGAGTCATTCCTCCTCCCAAGCCAAAGCTCATGCATGAAATACACCTCCAATAGAAATGCATGTGGACATATGAGACATACTTCAAGCATAGGTGAATCCCTGGACATAATATTTGACATGTGATGTCCCACTCTTCTTCTAACAACCACATCATCCATGCTTCCTCTTCATATGATCTACTAATGATGTACCAAGCATGAGATAAGAGAATGAGAATCCTTGGGTAGAGAACATGCTCACCCCAAGAAACTAGCGTTTCCATGCCTCCTTATTCATCTCATGACCATTCTTCAAGGCATGGATCAGAAAAATAGGTACCTTTGGAGGGTGATAGGAGTCTCCCAAAGGCAACCAGCATAACCAAGCTTGCTGGTCCATATATGTCTGCAAGTGATCATGTGACCCCTTGCTCACCATCCTCATCCACTCACTCAAATATGGAAGTTGAGTGATGTGTTGCAAAATCATGGCATTCTCCTTTTGCAGAATACCATCTCCTCGAACCCACTGAAGAACTTTGCATCTCATGAAATACTAAAATGCATCTTTGTTGAGATCTCTTAGTGAGACTTTCCTCTCATGTATGATCCTCCAAAACCAATGAAGCTTTGGATCTGCAACAATACCTTCAACAAGCTCCAAGAATGATGAAGCCTCTTTGTCACAGCCATTAAGTGACAGCGTTGTAGATCTGCAAAGTGATGCATGCATTGTCTCAAAGCAAGTGTCATCGCCGATATCACAATCAGCCATTGAACATAGGATAGTACTAATCCCTTTTCTTGAGACCCTACATATCAACCCAAGAGATTGAATGCAACTCAAAAATGATGCATAGGGATGGCTTCCAGTCTCATCCTTGATTAGATCAAGGGTCCTCTGCGCTGTGATATGTCTTTGCTTCAAATCAGCACTTTGATCTAACGTCCCTTGGCTAGGCATAGATCTTGAAATAATATGTGCTGAGATCTTATGCATACCTTGGATCAACTGATATGTGGGAACCTCTTGACAGAGCACAAGAGTTCCTCCATCCAGACCAATAATGCCTCCAACTGTTGGTAATAATGATAGCCTCCTTTCTTCAGGTACACTCGCGCTGGAATCTTTCTTCTCCTCCTCATGCATCTTAAAATTCATGCATGTAATCTCATATGACAAGAACTCAAGAATACCTTGCAAAGATGCAAGTGCCTCTTCTCTAGATGCAAGCTCCTTAGCAGCAGATAGTGAAAATGGAGATCTCTTGCCCAAAGTGACAAGATTGACATTCTCCTTTGTTTCCTTGGGAGATGTCTCTTGGTAGCTAATCTTTTTCCCCTCTTCCTCAAACTCCTTGAGATTTTCTTCAATACTTTTCAATGCTTGAAAAAGAAGCAATGAGATCTCTTTTTCAGTCATTCTCTCTGCCTTGTGATAACAGGAAGTGTATGGCTCTTCCTCTCCATCTTGAAACCCTTTAGGAGTTTCTTTGCATCTCTTTTCTTCATTGCTACACCTCTCACCTTCTTCAAAGAAAGTGGGCATAGTGGATCTATGAGGAGATCTTGGATCCTCTGGTCTTCTACTTTTTTGATAGGAAGTGCTAGGGCTTCCTTCTTCTTCTTGAAATATCATGCAGCTCTTCTGCAACTTGCTTCTTCCCGAAACCCTCTAGGAGTCTCGGTGCTTCTTCTTTCTCTCTTATGATTTACCTCTTGGGAGAGACTTTTATTAGATCTGAAAAATGATGAGGATAATCTCATCTGCTGCATCAACTAATCTCTGCTTCTACTCTTTGATTCACTGGTAGCTTGATCTCACAGGCTGTGCCAGAGATCATGCTCTGATACCACTGTAATGTCCCAAATGGAGAAAATAGGCTTAGTAGGGAATATATTAAGATATTCCACTATGGAATCACAGCAGCATGGAAAACACACCAGCAACTTCTAAACCAGAGATAGACTAGTAGGGCATTTACTGGTTATATCACCTCTAAGGAGAGGATGAAAACCAGAGGCTTCCTGGCCCGTTCTAGACTCTGTCTATAGAAGACTGATGAAACAAAGCAAGTGTGGGAATGAAAAAATCCTCTTATATTTTTCTACCCTTGGGAACCTTAGATCTACAGATCTAAATAATGGATCCAAAGAGAACAAAAAACTAAACAAGTGAGAAGCGAGAAATTCCACTCTCAGGAAAATCTGCAATAGGCTCAAGGAGGACGTTGTATAAGCAAGCCAGTGTTAAAATAATGTAGACCAGGGCTGGGTTCCCTTATTTTAGGATGTGTGGGACCTCCATGCAGAGTTTCAGAAAAAATAAATGAGTTTAGAGGGCTTAAACAAATCTCCCACAAACAACACTAGCTGAAAATCAGCGAAAGGAGAGAGTTGGTTAATAAAGAAACCCTCCTTCTGGAATTGCACAGTTTCTGCCAGAAGTCACTGGGAATCAGTAATCAGACCCATATTACAGAATGGTAGAAATAAATCAGATCCATAATGAAGTCCCCTTGTAGAATCATTAAGTTTACATGAAGCAAGAGCAAGAATCCTTCAGAAATTATAACTGAAACATATGGAAAAGTTGTAGAAAGACTTGACAGCGTCCCATATGAGGAGCTTCAGCTGCTGTAGGTTAAATATTAGATCTAAAATTGATAAATTTCTGAAACATCAGATCCATACCATATTTTGAAACTACTCAGCCTTCTTAACAAGATCCCCTTGGGGTTTTATCAAAGTAATGCATAACAATTTGTAGATCTAGCTTTTAATACACTGAACTGCAGAAAACCTCAGAGATTTCTAAAGATGGCTTTCATTACATTACATGTCAGATCTGAACATGAATAGATCAGCAAGCTACTTTACAAATTTCAAAGGGAGAGGCAAGCCTCAATCACCAGAGAGCAAGTACAATAAGAAATCTAGACAACATTGAAGCATGTACATGGAAATAACGCAGTATGAGGAAGAGACTGCGCAATAGTTGGAATGAACTGATACAATAAATAAGAAATACAAATCTGAAAGTAAAATGAGAGTAAGATCCTCTTCCGGGTGGTCACAAGACACCCTCCCTGAGAGAAATCTCCTCTAAACAACTAGATCTTGCAGATCTAGTTCCCCCACTTGCTACAAATCACAAGCAGCTGCAAAACCCTCAATAGGACCAGTGCTGCTATAGAAATGAAGCTTGGCCATAATGCTGGATAGTGGAGAGATGCATCACAATCCCCTCCAAAGAGCTACTCCATGGAAGGAAAGAGGATTCCTAAACAAGAAATCCTCTTCCCTTAGGCTAAACAGCCAAGAGACTTGAGTTGCTGCAGCAACTTCTCAAAATTCTTCAACAACCTTTACTTGATGCCTCTCCTTCTATTTATAACATGAGGGCTTGCAAAAACCCTAAACCATCTGCTTCAACTTATCCCCTTTCACACATGTGATCCTCTTCTAGACGTATGTTGTGCTTGATGGATAAGCTTTCCTCCAAACTGCGTTGCAGGTGGGGCCAAGTTGACCCATGCAAATGAATTTCCCCTTTTCACACTTAGAAGTGTTTAATATAATAGCCCAGATTTGTCCCCTTTTACATTGGGCATGTATTTATTCTCAAATTAGGAGTTTAATAAACCTCCTTCACGTACTTTTATTCATGAACAAAGCAAACTGAAATTAAAATGCAATGTTCCCATTTAGCTGCAAAAATTGGGACATTACGCGGAACCATGAGCGGTCAAAGGGGTGGAACCTTGCCCATGGAATCTTGAGGGGCATCAAAAAGATTTTTTGAGGTCCTGAACTTGCCGGAGTCATAATTTGACAAATTTTATATCGATTTTACACCTCTCGGCGACAGGAATCCAATGGAGATGTCCATTTCAGTAGCATAGCTTCCCATTTTTCAGCCATTTTCCAGATTGGAATGAGGTGTCATATTCCCAAGTGTGGAAATTCGATTTTATACCTCTCGGTGCCACGAATTCGATGGTGCAGCCAGATTCAGCAGTTGATCATCCACTTATTCAGCCAACTTCAGGGGTTGAGTTATATGCATTATTGATATCATGTGCCTCTTTTATCATTTGTTGTGAGATGTAATATGTTTTTTTAGATCCTTTCTTGATGTATGTTGCGGGATCTATGTTTCTACTTCCTGTGAGATGTATTCGCCATGGATTGTTATGATCCCTATGTAACCTTGTTGAAGGGATCCTCATCGTCATCTTGTGTGAGATTATGTCATGTTGATAGGAGGCCTATTTTGAATGAGAGTTCCTGTAGCGGAACATCTCATGGAGAGACAATCCATTCATGTCAAGGGCATATATCCTTGTATGACAAAAAACATAGTCCATGTACATCATCACCATTTCCAGCACTATATGAAGCGGCCTACCCCATTTTGACACTGGGCCCAGACGTAACCCACACTAGGTGAACTCCGTTATCAACATCTCATGTTATTATGTTGATGATTTTTGTCTCGTTTCCTTTTGCTTAAAGCATGCATATGTGTTCTTTTAATTCTCTTTTCAGTGCAATTCTAACCACATCACAGAAGTAAAAGATCATGGGTAAATCTGGCACTGAGGGAACCCAGATCATTGCCAATTCAGGGTCTAAACATTTTTGCCTAGGAAGAGGCTAAGGGACTCAAGGACCAATCACTCTAGAGGAGTTAGCCATGATATACTGATGACATTTCCATGGGCTTGGTACCACCCCAAATAAGGCAACTAGCAGATGCTCATGATAGATGATGATGTTGGTGTTGATGGATCACCTTTTTCTTTACAGAAATTTGTCAATTTGAGAACATCTACGATAGTGATAATGAATACCTACCTAGTTAAGAGAGAGTGTTATATGTGTAATTATGGTCGGCCTTCATAATGTATATTTGGTCACTTGGTGTATTTGTATTTATCTTTATAAAACATATTTATAAATGCTTGAGTTAAAGGAAAAATTATTTTGATTTACAACCCAATTGAGACTTTTTAAAGATGAAAATTTGAAATTTTTTCTCCAAACGTGACAAGTCAAATTCCCTTTGAGTCAAGTTGGCCTTGGCTCCAAAAGACACTCCTTCGACCTAGAAAATCATTACATAAAGGCAACACCTCTTCCTCCACTTGGGCATTCAATCTCACTCACACAAGTAAAGGACAAGAAGGACGAAGAAGGAGGTTGGAATCTCTCTTTTTCTCTCTCTCTTACAACTCACATGTGTGGACTAGTCTCTCTCTTTCTCTGTGATTCGTATTTTTTTGGGCATTTTGTTACAAGGGGCCGAAATTTCTGGGTAACTAGGGAAATTATTGCAGGGTCAAAATTTATGGAGCAACTAGTAACAGCAGGAGGGCCGAAATTATGGATTAGAAAGGCATAATGAATTGCTATATTAGATTGGGTGACTTGACTTAGAAGAGAAGACCGGGTTTGATCACAGGTCTATGTGTGTCTCTCATTGAACAAGAATAATTTCTCTATTGAAAATGTTTTCTAGGTTTTTCCCCTTGGTGGGTTTTCCCACGGTAAATATTGTCTTATTTTGTGCATTCTGATCTCTACTATTCTACTTTTCTTTATCATTGAATTATCATAATTTCAAAAATATTGTGTTAACCCTAATTGCACTAATAAAATTAATACATGGAACATAACGGAGCAGTGTGGCTCCAATGCATTTCTATGATCGATAAAATTTTAGAAATTATCACAAAGCATTTGTCTCAGGATGAAGTTTGTATACTTTAAGGACAAGCTTGAATTGGTTGAGAATTTTTCCCTTGGTTAAAGGGAGTGTTTTTGTTGTAGCATAAACGGGTAGAGATTCTACCTAGTTCAAGCTACTGACATGTCATGGGTATTAACTAGGGGCCATGTAATTAGGCTAGGGAGACTGGCCAAAATAGCATCAAGGCACAAAGTGCTCCCCTGATCAAAGGTTTCTTGACCATATTACCAAAGATTACTTGGCTATTGAGTTGAGTGAGTGCCTTATAGCATCGGGAAAGTGTTCTTTCATTCAATAGCATGTGACAACATGTGGGGATGGTAAATAAGCCTATGGTTTCACCATAGTTCATAGGTCCTGACCAATTTCCAGGTGATGACTTGGATAATTGGTGACCCAGGACTAGGCTTGACCCTAGAAGGCCAAAAGGTATTTGGCTAGTGGGACCCTAAAAGGCCTTTGTCCAGTGGGTGACTAGATACATTTTTGCAAAGGGTATTTGTCTAATGGGTGACTATTTCGCTTTGCATGATGTCGATGCAGGATGCTTTACACATAGTTTTGGTATAGAACATGAAGTGGATGGATACACTAACATAGATAGCTCATTCAACCTTTTCTTTGGAGTGTTGAATTTTGGTACTTTTGGTTAGTATTCGTTTATTGTACAAGACCACAAAAAATAAAAAAATAAAAGAACAAAAATATAAATTCTATTTTAGGTCGGATTCAAATAAAAGAGGGAAAAATTAAAACTTTGATTTGTTCCTCCAAAGTGTCATGTAAGCGCTTCAAGAAGTACAAGTTCACTCAGTGAAAATATAACTATTTGACTCCTTCAACAACTATATAATATCATTCATCCTCGCCCATTTGGAGCAATTAAGATCACCCAATTGTTTGATTTTTTTCTCATCCATACGAAGGAGGAAGAGAAGAATAAGTCCAAAGTTTGACCAATTCTGTCGAGCGTTGACTAAGCCTATTTCATCTTTGTTTTGACTTATGTTGACTTCACACATGTGGGCCATATATTGAATCTTCTGTGGACATTCTGGGTAGCAAACCAAAATTTTGGAGCAACAGATGGAGACCGAAATTTGGCATGTTCTTAGGAAGTTTGACTACGAGTTGACTGAGGCTATTTATGGATAGTTTGACCAGGTTCGACCTGATTTTATTTGCTTGTCAATTTGACTAGAAAAATCAGATTGAATCTCTTGCTGAATTAGAAATTTCTCTAAGAAAATGTTGTTGGGTTTTTCCCTAGTTAAGGTTTTCCCATGGTTAAATTTGTGTGTCTTGTATTCAGATTTCTCTTCATGATCCTACTATCATTATTTTTTTACTATTGATAATTTCTATGTATATTTACTTAATGATGTATGCGACATAACATTAATTAATGAAGATACCATTAGAATTAATTATTAGATTAGAAAGTCACGAAAAAATCAATAAATGGGACAAAAACCACCATTTCATACATAAAAATGGATCAATGATAGACTAGCTAGGATCCTTAAAAAAGACAATATCCAAGTCACCTTTCATCCCCTTATTTCTACTAGGAAAATGGTGGACTTGTCTAAGATCCAATAGATCCCACATCTTATAAAGGTGTATATATCATTACTTATTCTCGTAGTAAGAAATACATCAATGAGTCTACCAAAAAATTTTAGATTAGAATGAAAGAATACATCACTGACCTTGAGCACAACAAGACCAAGAGGTTTTCTTTGGTTGAGTACTAGAAAAATACTAAGCACTAGGTTTGTATAGAAGATGTCATAATCATCACTACAGGTGATACTTATGTGAAAAGAAAGATCAAAGGGACAGTAAAAATAGAGGAAAATCCAAATAATATCAATAGGGAGGATGGTTTCAAACTCGGTAATATGTGGAAACTAGTTATACTCTTGATCCACAATAATCCTGTCTAAATGGCTTTATCATTTTTGTAGGATTAAATTAAGTGATTATTATTAAGGTAGGATGACTTTATAGCCAACCTTGCCTTTGATAAATTTAATTATTAACATTTATGATAAATATGTACCTATTTATTCATGTGAGCATTTTTAGCTCTTACAAATTATCTTGTTATGGTGATTGAAAAGTCAAGAAGTCAAAAACCTAATGTAGCTTTCTAGTTCTTTTAAAAAAATCATTTCTATGTGAAGAAACATGTTTAAATAAACTTCAATATTATGTGTGTATGTGTGTGTGCATGTGTGTTCTCTTATGATCTTGCTCTAACTCTTTCTTGTGCTAAGTATTCATGTATATACTTTCCACTGTTATGAAATCATGCTAGTGGCTCCTTCTTCTTTTTTTTCTTTTTTGTTCTTTTTTTTTTTTGAATAAAAAAAAAAAAAAAAATATATATATATATATATATATATATATATATATATATATATATATATATATATATATATATATATATATATATATATATATATATATATATATATATATATCGAACTTTTTATAACGAATCGCAAAAAGTTACATCGTAGATGCCGCAACATTCCATAATAAGTCATCGCCCACAGAGTAGGGCCAAACCAAGAGATGCGTCTAAAATCAGACGGAGCCCTGTAAAAAACTACTGCCCATGAACCAAAACCAGGAAAAGTGTAAAAATGATGTCAGTGGGAGCTAGAGCATCAACATGAGATCAAAAAATAAGCTAGAAGGGCCTCCATATTTGGAGAAACACCCTACAGCAAAATCCACATGTGAATATATACACAGGCCTCTCGAAAGAGAAAACAACCCAAACATAGGCCAGAAAAAAGAAGTATATGTCCAAAATATTAACCATAGCAGAATAAGTTTTTTAGAGTAGTATATACATTCAGTTCAAAATATATAAGCTTTGTATAAAAATGCCTCCAGGAGATATTATATGACTAGAAAAAAACTAAATATCATCATGCAAATGAAAGAAAATGGAGCAGCAATTAGTATGGTCTGGTGTCCGACACACGAACCACCATACCATTTCTCTCCTCTATTTTCCACGTGCCCGAACCTTGTCGAAGACCATTTTTAGACAAATGATCGGCGTCCCTATTGCATTCCCTATAAATATGGCATACATAAATCAATATAAAATGTGTTTTTAGAGCCTGTATTTCTTTAAGAATAGGAAGTAATAAAAAGTTTTGACATCTCTGAGAGTTGTTAAACCATTTTATGACATTTAGTGAATCCCCAAAGATTTGGATCGAGTCAATGCCCAGATGTATAAGCTAATAGATAAGAAGTTTTAGCGTTTGTAGTTCAGAAAATAGTTGCTTACGAATATATGTATTATATTAAATTAACATTAAAAATATAATTAATCACTAATTAGAATATAAACAATGTGCATGGGAAATTCTACACACATACTATTTTTATCTCTCTAGCTCTTTTTTGGGCACATTCTTTTGGTAGGGAAAGTTAGCTTTTTATATCCGTATAAAAAATAATTCACAATAATGGTTCTTCACATTTTGGAGATTTATTCGTCTTTCGATTTAAAACATACCAAAAGAAGGCTAAAACTTTATTAGACTATTGTTTGAAGATTTTTGTGTTCAGTATTGTTAGATTGTGGATCTGGATAACAACCCACGGTATCCATTCTGATTACAATCGACATTTCAAATCTAAACCAAGATTCATATTCAAGACCATTTATTAGACTTTTGTGGGGACTATGAATATTAATTATTAGCATACCAACTATGTATGTTCTTTGCCATAATATTTATGTATCAAAGTTTCAATACCTATAACTCACTTTCATCAAGGTTAGAAAAATTGTGAAAATTACTTGATAGACTTCCCCTTTATACAAAACTCTCAAAGCACAAGAGCTTATATATTTGATGTCTATATAATGTTAATAAGTTTTGTATGCAAAAAAAAAAGATCCATGTGGATATTGGTGGCCACTTGCCTATTCCACTTGGACTACCAACACTATTTCCTTTCAATTTCCTATTTTCCAGCACAAATTCCTATTTCAACAGTTTTATGTTTTTAGAAGTTTTTTGGCTGTTGAACTTCAGAGCCGTTTTGAGTTCCTTAACGATGTTTTTGGGGAATCATGTAGGCATGTATTAAATATCATGTTTGTAGTCGAAATTTTTTGTCCACATATAGACCTTTTTAATGGGTTATCATGCACGCCAAATTGAGATTGCATGCCCAAAGTTACGACCTCCGAAAGTTTACGTTCCAACTAACCCCATTGGGGTCCATATCTTTTATCGCTTCAACTCCTAGGGTTGGGTTTTTGGATGTTTAGGGTTTTTCAATGTGTATTCATGAGAAAATTTCCTTTAAGCCTCATTGTAACACACTTCATAAGGTACGTAGTCGTCACATCTCTTCTCGGAGATAAGTTACCATTGTCTGAGCTAGTTTTCTTTGACTATGCATGTAAACAATTTTCCAACATTTACTATTTATTAATTGAATTTTCATTTCACTGTATCTCTATTTTTTTGTTTAAATCTGTATTTCAGTTCATTCCTTTGTAAATCTGGATCAATGTTATTAGAGTGGTCTACTCTTTCTCTATTTTTCTATGCATGTCCCCAACGAGGTCAGGGTATAAGGACTTGGGACTTCAACAGGTTGAGCCCTTGCAATAACGACCTCGCCAACCTCGTTTTCCTCCCATGGTAGAACAAAAATAAATATGACAGAGTAGGATATCCTTTCAAATTGTTTCTCAAAGAAGCCTTCGAGCGACAAAGGAATGAGATGATGGATATTTTTTCTCAGATCCTATGGAAAATACCAGTGGGAGAAACATCTTTAGTGGGAAAAGCATCTTCATTCGACAGTCACTTTAGAGGTGACCCCCCCTTTAAGGTACAAGTTAACTTCGATATTGCTATATTTGAAGGCGAGATAGACACAGATGCTCTAGATAGATGGTTAAATCTGCTGGGAGGATATTTTTCGATCCATAATTTTTCCTATAGAGAAAATATTACTTTTACACTCCTCAAGGACACCCCCCTTGTCAAGGACTAGTGGGAGAATTACTATGAGCAAAGGGATGAGGAGGAATCCTCACTATTTTTAGTCACACCCTCTTGGGATTATTTCCAAGAGGTCGTCAAGGAACAATATTACCTTGTTGGGAGCTATGAAGGCAAGTACATAAAATGGACCACACTATGACAAGAAAGGGACCAAGAAGTGTTGATGTTCACTAATATCTTTCATACCTTATGCACAAAGATAGGTATCAAGGACTCCAAACGGAATTTGGTGCTCAAGTACCATGGATGTATACACAAATACATCCAGGAAAATCAAGTTCCTAGACATCTCCTCGCTTGGCGCAACGTACCAATATGTTGTCAAGATCAAGTAGAAATTTAAATATAAGAAGAGAGACGTTGGATCTACGAATCCAAAGTAGGGAAAAGGCACCTCCAAACTACACAACAAAATACAAATCCAAGGTGGAACGACCCAAGACAATCCATCAAAGCCATAAGCAAAGAATAACAATGGGAAGATGAAGAAATACATAGGAAAGTGATGTGATTTCCATAAGAGACCCACTCACAACATAGATGAATGCTGCACAAAGTAGCCACTGGTGGCCGAGCTAAAATCTTTAGAGTCAGATGCATGTTCTGACTTTGAGTTGTAACCCGACAAGGGGAAACAGAGCATTGATGCAGAACCAAGTGCCACCATTTCCACCACCAAGGTCAATAAGAGAGAGCCTGAAGATTTATAGGAGGGTGAGAGTCTCTTCCACTCATAAATGTGTGTGGAGGCTTTTGTAGTTCATTTTTTATAGTGGGAGTGAAAAAGCCTCATCTCAGCAGAGGTAATTAAGCGGTTGGGCCTGCCAACAACACCACACCTGCAACCATACTCCATCAGGTGGCGCCACTAAGGTCGAGATCTCTGCATCAGGCAATAGTGTCACCTTCCCTATAGTATCAAGCCTTTCACAAACGAGGTATTGTGTGGTATTTCTCCCCTTCAAGTTTGTGACATTTGATTAGGCCAACCATACTTATGTAAGCATCATGTTGTGCATGAGTCAAGACCTCGTACTGTTATTATTAATTTTCACATAAAACTATAAAGGATACTGAAGCTAGCCCCGCCTACTACCATTTATTTGATATCTACTAAGAAAAATAGTAAGATCATCTCCCAGACTGGAAAATTTGTTTTCTTCTTGATTCAATTTCAAAGTAAGGGTAATATCGTGGCCACCTCCATGGCCCCCAAAAACAGTTCCTCCACATAGTAGGAGAAATTTGATAAGGTCATGGAAGAGTATAGGGACATCTTTTGGGCAGGAAACGATCATCCACATGGGTCACCGACTCATTCAATATATGCATACATAAGGGATGTTGCCGAATAAATACCATAAAAAATGGTCCACATACTTGCAACAATTCCATTTGAACTTTAAATACTGTGAGCAAAGGGATGAGGAGGAATCCTCACTATTTTTAGTCGCACCCTCTTGGGATTATTTCTGAGATGTCGTCAAGGAACAATATTACCCTGTTGGGAGCTATGAATAAAAGTATATAAAATGGACCACACTACAGTAGGAAAAGGAATAAGAAGTGTCGATGTTAACTAATATCTTTCATACCTTATGCGCAAAGCTAGATATAAAGGACTCCAAATGAAATTTGGTGCTCAAGTACCGTGGATGTTTACATAAATACATCCAGGAAAATCGAGTTCCTGGACATCTCCTCGCTTGGTGCAATGTACCAATATGTTGTCAAGATCAAGAAGAAATTTAAATAGAAGAAGAGAGACTTTGGATCTATGAATCTGAAGCAGGGAAAAGGAACCTCCAAACTACAAAACAAAATACAAAGCCAAGGTGGAACGACCCAAGACAATCCATCAAAGCCATAAGCAAAGAATAACAATGGGAAGATGAAGAAATGCATAGGAAAGTGATGTGATTTCCACAAGATCCCCACTCACAACACAAATGAATGTTGTGTAAAGAAACCACTGGTGGCCGAGCTAAAAGCTTTAGATTCAAATGGATGTTCTGACTCTAAGCCAGAACTCGAAAAGGGGAAACAAAGCATTGATGCAGAACCAAGTGCCCCCATTTCCACCACCAAGGTCAAGAAGAGTGAGCCTGAATATTTGGAGGGTGAGAGTCTCTTCCACTCATAAATGTGGGTGGATGGTTTTGTAGTTCATTTCGATAGTGGGAGTAAAAAAACATCATCTTAGTATAGGTCATTAAGTGGTTGGGCCTGCCGACAACACCACACCTACAACCATACTCCATCGGGTAGCGCCTCTAAGGGCGAGATCTTTGCATCATCCAATGGTGCCACCTTCCCTACAACATCAAGCCTTTCCCAGAAAAGGTACCGTGTGATATTTCTCCCCTTCAAGTTTGTGATGTTTGATTAGGCCAACCATAATTGTGTAAGCGCCATGTTGTGGATGAGTCTAGACCTTGTACTCTTATTATTACTTTGGGCATCAAACTATAGGATACCGAAGGTAACCCCGCCTACCTCCATTTATTCGATATCTACTAATAAATACATTAAGATCATCTTCCAGGCTGGGAGATTTGTTTTATTCTTGATTCACTTTCAATGTAAGGGTAATATCGTGGCCACCTCCATGGCCCCCAAAAAGAGTTCCTTTGCGCAGCAGGAGAAAGTTGATAAGGTCATGGAAGAGTATAGGGACATATTCTAGGTAGGAGACGATTATCCACATGGATCACCAACCCATTCAATATGCGCATACACCGGGGAAGTTGTCAAATAATCACCATAAAAAATGGTCCACATATTTGCAACAATTCCAAATATAAGAAGGGTAGAAACAATCACATTGTACACTCCCTCAATCGGCCCTCGATTGTGGCACTAAACATAGTTCTCAACTCTTGTGGGTAAGAGACCTCCAGATGGCCACAACTATATGAAAATGACTCAAAATTCACTACAGCCTACAAGATGTTGATGGTTGTAAAGCCAATTCCAGAATTCCACCTTTAGGACAAACTTTTATACTCTTTGAGACATCTATGTGTTCCTTCAAGCAAGCATGCCAATATGATTTGGGACGTGCATTATAGTCAAATCGTAGGACACTTTGGTATGGAGAATACCATGGCAGTCCTGAAAAAGTATTTCTATTTTCCAAAACTCGAACAGGATGTTGGAAACTATATATGATCTTACACTACCTGTGACATTGTCAATCCAACCATTAATAAGCAAGGCTTGTAACCTACTCCTAGCCAACCTTGGGAATACATATCCATGGAATATATGTATATTCTTCCTTATACAATAATGGTAATGACTGTGTATTTTTTGTCATTGATAGATTTTCTAAGATGGCCATATCGATTTCCTGCAAGAAGAGCAACACAACAAAATCCATTGCCAAACTCTTCTTTGAATGAGTGTGGGTGCATTTTGGGATCCTGTAGAGAATTATATCAAATCGAGATAACAAGTTCCTAAGAGAATTCTGGTTGAACTTATGGTCATTTTTGGACACCGAGCTCACCAAGTCAATTGCATTCCACCCCCAGATTGATGGCCAAACTGAGGTTGTTAATGGGATGGTAGTGGACATACTATGCATGTACAACTCTAAGCATTCACGAACATGAGATGAGAGTCTTCCCTATGTGAAACACAACTATAACAAATCTCTTCGTAGCTCAAATGGATACAACCCCTTGCAGGTGGGCCTAATATTTCAACCATTATGTCCCATTGATGTTGCAATGCATTTGGAAAATACACAGACATAACTTGCAGATGTTCAATCCAAAGTTGATAAGGAAACCAAGTTTATTGAACGCATTCAACACATCTACCAGTAGATTCATGATATATTGGATAAAGCCAATACTAAGTACAAACAATTCCATGATCAACTTCAGGTGCCACATAAGTTTCAAGTGGGTGATAAGGTTTGGAAACAATTGCAGAAGAAACGCCTAGTTGGAGCCCATCGAAAGCTTCAACCAATCTGATACGGGCCTTACACTATCACCAAGGTTGTGGGTGGCAATGCTTTCGAACTAAGTACCCTCACCCCCACATCTCTTTGCATGTACCCAGTGTTTAATGTGGACTGGCTTATACCATACTTTCCACCATTATTGGATACATTAGACATTGTTGAGCAACTCACACCAACAAAGCTCAAACCATATTGCATTGAACATGCCACAACTGATCAGATAATGGACACACAAATTAATAATACTTACCAACAAAGGATACAACTATATCGGGTTGTCAAAGTTGGCCAAATCCTGCATCAAGGCAAGGGGCTCACCAGGGACAAAGTTAGCAAAAGTATCCCCATATCATGGAGACACTCAACACAATGGGGATCATTGCTTCCTAAAGGGGGAAGACTAATCCAAGTGGATATTGGTGGACACCCGCCTATTCCACTTGGACCCCCAAAATTTTTCCTTTCAGTTTCCTCTTTTCTAGCAAAGTTTTCTATTTTTGGTACATTGAATTTCTAGAGCCGTTTTGAGGCCCTAAACGATATTTTTTGGGGAATGGGCATATAGAGATAGAGGATTGATGTTTGTAGTCGAAAGTTTTTGTCCTAGGATAAACCTTTCTAACGAGCTATTGTGTGTACCAAACAGAGATAGTATGTCGAGATTTATGACCCCGAGAAGTGGACGAGCCAACTAACGCCATCGGGGCCCATACCTTTTGGCGCTTTATCTCGTAAGGTTAGGTTTTTGGATGTTTATGGTTTTTCATTGTTTCTTCGTGATAAAACAACCTCCAAGCCTCATTCTAACATAGTTCAAAAGGTATGTAGCCATCACATCTCTTCTCATAGATAAGCTACCATTGCCCAAGCTATTTTCTTTCATTCAACATGTAAATTGTTTTCCAGCATTTGCTATTTTTTAATTGAAGTTTTGTTTCACTATATCTTTGTTATATAAAATCATATCACAAAACAGAAGAATAGATAGATCAATGACTTGAAAATAAACCTCTTCGAGGGGGAAACGTCCTTTAAGTCACATAAATGAACAATTATTAGATGATAGAAATGACAAGACCTCCTTTGTATATATAGGATTCTAAGGGATCACAATATAATCACAACCTACATAACAATAATAATGTAAGGGCACAACAATAACAATAGTGGACTGATATGGGGCACAAAAATAATAATATGGGGGCTACATGGGCATAGCCATAACAATAAGGGTGCTACACTAATAATAAAAATAAGGGCTACACTAGTATTATAAGGACCTATCATGCCCCTCTCCTTCAAAAAAGTGTTGTCCTCAATGCTTGAGTAGTTTTGTATGCTTCTATATAAAATTCTCAGCCTCCCATATAGAATCTTCAGTGGGTAAGTTCTTCCACTTAATCAGATACTCTGAAATTGAACGATTCCATAGCTATCAGGTTCTTGTTTCTGTGACTACTTCCTGATCCAATATGAATTTTCCTTCCTCATCAAGTTCTGGAAATATTGTTTGAACTAGGAGCTTGTACCCGATAACTTTCTTTAAGCATGAAACATGGAAAAATAGGTGTACTCCGGAAGATGCAAGAAGCTCCAATTTGTATGCCATAGTACCAATGTTTTTCAACACCTTGTAAGGACCATAGTACTTGGGCGATGATTTATTATCCTTTTTCACTTGCTTGAGGGACATTTTTTGTATGGTTAGAGCCGTAAAAATACCCACTCGCCTACATCAAAACTTCTTTCACTGCGATGCTAATATTACTCTTATTTAATTTGATTTTGCGCCAAAGCGAGGTTATACTTTAAGAGTTGGAGAACTTGTTGCTGATGCTCGATGTGATCTTCCACTACTTGAACCTTACAATTTTATCTTAAATATGATATGATGGATGGTGGATGATATCCATAAAGTACCATAAATGGGGTCATTTTTGTTGTAGTATGGAAGGAAGTGTTATGCCACCATTCGAATAGAGGTGACCACCTGACCCATTGTGTTTGTCTATCAGATGCAAAGCAATGAAGATATCCTTCTAAACATTTGTTCACTATCTCAGTTTGGTCGTCAGATTGAGGATGATAAGATGAGTTATGACCTAATTGACTACCAAAACAAGAAAATAATTTTTTCCAAAAGATTCTAGCGAAAATGTGATCTTTGTCACATACAATAATCTTTAGGTTTCCATGTAGCCTTTGAATTGCTTCCATAAGTGCAGTAACAATTGTACTGGCTTCAAAAGGATGGGATAATGCACAAAAGGGTCCATACTTGGTAAGTCTATCAACAACCACTATGATGACTCTCTTTCCTTCTGAATTGGGTAAGCCTATGATAAAATCCATTGAGACCTCCTCTCAATGCTGCCTTGGAATGGCTAAAGGTTGTAATAAACCGGGGGGTCTTAATTGTTTCAACTTTATTTTGTTGGCAAACCAAACATTCTGCCACAAACTTTTGAATATCATATTTAAGGCCATCCCCAAAAAAATATTTCTTGACCCATTGGTATGATTTTAAAAATCCTAAGTGCCCTCCTAAAGAATATGTGTGCAATTCCAAAAGTATCTTTTGTTTGAGTTGGGAATTATTACATAGATATAAATTATTTTTGTACCACAATGAGTCATTTTTCCAAATAAATGTATATGATGTATTGGGATCTTGTTGAAACTTTTGAATGAGTGTCCACACCTCTTAGACATTCTTCCATTACTCCCTTTCTTTAGTTATCCATTCAGGTTGGATAATCGAAATGGCATAGAGCAATGCTTCCACTTCCCCATCCTTTATTGAGGGTGCATCTGCAACAACAATTTTCTTCCCTTTTTTGTAGATGATTTCAAAGTAATAACCCAACATCTTAGTGACCCATTTTTGCTTCTCTTCTGAAGATAATATTTGTTCAAAAAATTATTTAAGACTATCATGATCCCATTAGGTAAGGGCATCCTTGCTTCAAGGCATGTAGTATTGCCAACATTTCCTTCTCATAAATAGGTTAGTGTTAATAATTTCCCTTGATTGCACAATTTTCAAAATCAATGGGTCTTCCTTCTTGCATTAAAACAACACCAATTCCATTTCCTATAGCATCACATTCCACCATAAAGTTTTTTGTGTAGCATGGAGTAGTTAAAACTGAAGCTTGACACATTGCCTCTTTAAGATGTTCAAAGGACTTAGTTGCTTCTAGATCCAAAGAAGTCCATCTTTCTTCAATAATGTTGTTAGAGGTGTTTCTATTTTCCCATAATTATTAACAAGCTTGCGATAATACCCAATCAACCCGAGAAATCCTCAAAGACACTTTAGGGTTGTGGGAATTTTCCATTCCTTCATGGATTTAATTTTGTTAAGATCTACCTTAACACCCTCATGAGATACAATATGACCCATATATTCCACCTCTTGTACCCCAAAGAAACATTTGGAGGTTTTTGCATACAATTATTTCTCCTCCAATAGTTTGAGCGCCCTATCAACATATTGAACATGATCCTTCAAAGACTTGCTATAGATTAGTATATCATCAAAAAATAATAACACAAATTTTCTAAGGAACGGTTTGAAAATGGAATTCATCAAACCTTGAAATATGGAAGGTGCATTAATAAGGCCAAAAGGCATGACAAAAAATTCATAATGACCTTCATGAGTTATGAATGTTGTTTTTAGAATATCTTTAGTTTTCATTCTAATTTGATGATATCATGAACGAAGATACAACTTGGTTAAGTAAATTTTTGCATATAAGTCATCCAAAAATTCATCAATGACAGGAATGGGAAATTTGTCTTTAGTGAGCTCATTGAGCTCCCTATAATCCGGACACATACACCATGATCCATCCTTCTTGTGTACCAATTCTACTAGAGCAGAGAAGGAACTTTGGTTAGGTTGAATTATACCTTCCTCTAGCATTTTTTCAACCATATGTTCAATTTCACTCTTTTGGGCATAGGGATAACTGTAAGGTCTGATGTTTGGAGGAACGCTTCCTGGAATCAAGTGAATAGCATGACCATGATCACGAATAGGTGGGAGGCCTTTGGGAGTCTCAAATAATTTGGAATGATTGTCCGAGATTCTTTGGATATTTGTAGAAATAGATTATTTCGATGTTTTAACATCTAGTGAGAATAATTTTGCAATTATGCCACATTGCTCTTTCTTTAAAAGTTTTGTCATGACATTAAAGATGATTATCTTCCCGGGTTTCCCTATGATGACCCTTAATTAAATTTCCTTTCTTTCCCATGAAAATTTCAAGAAAAGTTCTTGAAAATTAAAATCTATAGTCCCCAAATATTGTAACCATTAGACTCCTAATATTGTTGAGATTGCAACAAGATGATGAGCTTAGTGAAAAGAGTCGCCTTCACTAAGTGGGCCCGCAGGCTATTTTTGGCGCAAGTCTATTTTTAGACATGTCGATCATATTCTATGAGTTGCAGGATGCTATTTGTGGATGGTTGGTCAAGTTGGAAAAATATATGGACTTCTATTTTTAGACATATTGGGCGGAATCTATTTTTAGATTACCAAATTAAAAAATAGATATGCTCTAATATTATTAGCTCTAATAATATTTGGACTCTAAACATTATCTTATTCTTTGGACACTCCAGTTAAGTACGATGTGGCACACAGGGGGCCTGGCGTAAGGAATTACGTTATTCCCCGAGGGCTTAGTGGAGCACAGATGGAGGACTTCGTTAGAACTCATGTGACGTAGTTGAGTCTGGTGGAGGTGTAGAAGTAGTTGGTGGAGTTGTGTTCAGCTTTAACTAGCTTAGACACAAATAGCTAGTTGTATCTAGTCTAACCGATTGATACAGTAGTGAGAGTGGTGTGAATTAATTATTAATTAATTCACTAAATATTAACTCATTAATCAACTGAAGAATACATCAGTTAACTACAGTGCATGGACAGTTTCAGTGGAGACCAGTGGAGAGATAGGTGAAAGGGCAAGATGACTATCAGTTGCGACTATAGTGATTCATTGATTGCATCCAACACTCAGTGGAGATGCCAATGAGGATTGCGTGAGCAAGGCTGGACCAATTCGAGTTCATTCAGAGCCATTCTTCAGCAGGGATTGCGCAGTAGAGGCAGGCTCGCAGGTGGCAAAGATCGGTGCATGGATTTGCAAGATCGGGCCTGATTAGTGTGTAGCGATTGGATTGTACTGAGAGCTTGATATGATAAGCTTTGTATGAGGATTGTTACATGATCTCTATGACATATATTATATACAGATAGTTGGGGCTTTTAGCTTCAGGCTTTCTCGTTAAAACACTGTGTTAATGTGTGTGAATTTTTATGCTTTCAATGTCTGCATGCAATTGATTTAATTTCCGCATGTGATGATCAATGGTGGAATAGATTATGTATTGTGCATGAAGTTAAAATAATGTGTGATCAGGAGAATCTTAGACATATAACGCATTAGTTATATATAATTTCTACATGGTATCGGAGCGTTGATCATTGGAGCAATTGCAAAGCATTGAAGCGGTTGAGTTTTGTGCTGGTGGAATTCGAATTTGCAGTAGTGTTTTCTTGGTGTCGAAGTTGAGATGCATTTCAACGGATTGCGATTGGAGTATGCCCTTGAGGGAAGCTCAAATTATATTGCATGGAAGGACAGGATGGAGGAGGTGCTGGAGGATAATGGGTTGAAGGAGTTCATAGATGCAGAAATTCCAAAACCTGCTTCTAGCGATGTTGCCGCACTTGATGCATGGCAAAAGAAGACAGCAAAATGTCAAAGGATTCTATTGGAAGGTGTGAAGGATCACATAGTGTCCAGCCTTCATGGTAAAGCTTCTCCATTCTTGATGTGGAAAGATTTGACAGACTTGTCCCAAAGCAAAAGCGACCAGAGGAAGTTGGCGCTTAAAGACAAGCTCAGGAAAATAAAAATGGAGAAGGGCGAAAGTATACCCAAGTATCTCACGAAGTTTTTCCAGTGTAGGGATGAGCTGGGAAGTGTGGGGGTTACTGTAGATGAAGAGGACTTGGTGAGCTTGGCTCTCCTTGGGCTTCCTAAGATTTAGAGTTCCTAAGAGGACTCTGTCAATGGTCGGGAGAAACTGCCGGGATGGGAGCGACTTTCGTCGTATCTTGTGCAAGAGGAGATAAGGCGGAGTACCAGGGATGGATATTCATCGAAGAATGAAGATGAAGAAAATTGCTTTGGCTGCCAAAGCAAGGAAAGGGAAGGGAAAGAAAAATCCTTCTCAATCCAGTGCGAAAGGCAAGAAGCAGGACATGTCCAAGGTGAAGTGCTTTCACTGTCACCAACACGGACATTACGCCACTAATTGTCCACAAAAGAAGAAAAATAAGCGAAGCTGCGGATGCTGCGGTTGGAGAAGACCTTAGCCTCACGGTTTGAAATTTGGATTTTTGGCGATCGCATGGTTTCAAGTGTGATGGGATCGGTGTGGTTTCTTGACAGTGGTGCATCTTTCCATATGACCGAAGACAAATATTTGTTTAGTGATCTGGAGGAAAAGGATCTTGGAGTGCACATCGAGATGGGCGATGATGGTAGATACAGTGCGACTGGTATCGGGACCATTTCCTTTGAGAGGGAGTCTGGTAAACCTTTCATCTTGAAGGATGTCATGCATGTTCCGGGATTGAAGAAGAATCTGATCTCTGTGGCGTCCTGATAAGGGATATGATGTTGTCTTTAGCAGGGGAAGGCTTTCTCTGCTGATGAAAGCTGGTGGCTTCGAAGGATAGGGGTTCGAGTTAAGAACCTTTATCAATTGCAGGTAGATGGCTGCGCAGCAATGGCAGGAAAAGCAGAAGGAGTGGTGAGCCGGGATGAGGGCGAATTGTGGCACAGGAGATTGGGCCATCTTCACCATGGCACTTTGAAAATTTTGCAGCATATTACTATTGGGCTTCCCAAAGGTACACTTGCGTAGTCAGATTAGTGCAAGGGATGTACTTTGGGAAAATTTGCGAAAGCCACCTTTCATGAGAAGGATAGTCGCGCCACGACGATCCTTGAGAGAATTCACACAGACGTGTGTGGACCTTTCTCAGTAGCTTCAACAGAAAAGCACAGGTATTATGTGATATTTGTTGATGACTTTTCTCGTAAGTGCTGGATCTTCTTCATGCAGAAGAAGAGCGAGACATTCTCAAAGTTATGTGAGTTCAAGGCACTGGTGGAGAAAGAGTCGAGGAAGCAGGTGAAGGCTCTTAGGAGTGATAATGGTGGTGAATTCATCTTTAGCGAATTCAAAGAATTTTGCAGCGCATAAGGAATTCGAAGAGAGCTCATAGCGCCTCATAACCCACAACAGAATGGGGTCGCGGAGCGAAAGAACAAAATGATCGTGGGTGTTGCACGGGCGATGTTGCATGATCAGGGCCTTCCCATACACTTGTGGGTCGAAGCTTGCAACACTGCGGTTTATGTGCAAAACCATTGTCCTCGTAGAGTACTTGGCATGAGTCCACGAAGAGGCGTTTTCTGGTAAGAAGCCTGATATTTCTCATTTGAAGATTTTTGGCTCACCTGTTTACATTCATGTGACGAAGAATGCCAGGAAGAAGCTGGAGTCGAACGCAGAGGTTGAGATATTTTTGGGGTACACAGAAACACCCCACAACTATTGTGTGTATTTTCCAGACAGTCGGAAGACTATTGTGCGACGGGATATCAAATTTCATGAGGAGAAAGCCATGAAGTTGTCGCTTGAGAGGGAGCTACACTTGCATGCAGATGAGGAGCTATTAGTTCCTAAGGATGAGCCTCAGGATGTGGATCAGCCACAAGAGGGATTCATGGAGTGGAAGAAACCACTCATGCGGCGCGAACATCGAGAGGGAAGCGCACTACGAAGCTAAGCGACTGAAGCAAGCTGCAGATCTTGATGGTTTGCGAATGTAGAACCCCTACATCACGCCTTGAACGAGGCAGTCCACAGCCGATTTACTGGATACATGGCTCTGATGAGCAAGTGTATCGTGACAGAACCATCTTCTTTCAAGGAATCTGTGGAGGACCCCGCATGGGTAGATGCCATGGTGGAAGAGCATGATTCGATTGTCAGAAATAGTGCATGGGAGATTGTCCCAAGGCCGGAAGGGAAATCAGTGGTAGGTTCGAGATGGATCTACAAAGTGAAGCAAGTTGCTGATGGGAGTGTCGAGAAGTACAAGGCAAGAATTGTTTCCCGAGGCTTCTCATAGATCGAGGGGATCGACTATGAAGAAACCTTTGCACCTGTCGCAAGGTATTCTTCCATACAGAGCATCCTAGCTCTCTCAGCGCAGATGGGTTGGCACATTCATCAGATGGATGTGAAGACTGTGTTCCTCAACGGATTCATTGAGGAGGAGGTGTACATAGAGCAGCCTTAAGGTTTCGAAATCTTCAGCAGCGATTTGTATGTATGCAGGCTCAAAAGAGCGTTGTATGGGCTAAAACAAGCACCTCGTGCTTGGTACACACGGATAGACAATTATTTCACTGGTCTTGGATTCACCAAGAGTGAGGCGGATCCGAACCTATACCAGATTGTGGTGGAGGGTAAGTTGTTGATCATTGTACTTTATGTAGATGATTTGATATTGACATGTGATGAACAGTTGATACTCTCATGCAAGGCTGGTATTGCAAAGGAGTTTGAGATGAAGGACTTGGGCCTCCTTCATTATTTCCTGGGATTGGAAATTTGGCAGCGGAAGGATGGATTGTTTGTGTCTCAAGGCAAGTATGCCCAGGAGGTACTGGAGAAGTTCAACATGCAAGGCTGCAAGCCTATCGACACTCCTCTTCCTGGTGGTTTGAGGAAAGAGGATGCTACATCGGCAGAGGTTGTTAGGTCCCTATATCACTAGTATAGTCCCTTATTATTGTTAGTGTAACCCCCTTATTGTTATTATTGTACCCTTGTAACCCCCATTTTGTTATTATTGTGCCCTTAAATTATTATTGTTAGGTCGGCTAGGATTACATTGTGGCCCACTAGGATTACATTATGGCCCCATGAACTCCTATATATAGAAGGAGGTTTTGTTCATTTGTATCATCCAAGAATTGTGCATTTATGTAATGTATTGGAGGTTGCCCCCTCGAAGTGGCTTATTTCTAAGGCGTTGATATCTCTTTTCTTCTATTTTTGAAGCTGGTTACACAACATTTGGTATCAGAGCTTTGGATTCTAGGGTTTCGCTGTTCCAAACATGTCATCGTGGCATTTTCGCTATAACTTTTTTTCTACGAAGTTTCAGAAGCTGAAATTTTTAGGGTACGAAGCTGAAATCTGGAGGCAGATTTTCTAAAAATTTCAGAGCTTGGTTCGCAATATTTTTGGAGATATCATCTGTGGAAGTTAGGTATTTTTTCAAGCTCCTGAACAGGTCATCGTGGCATTTTCGCTATACCTTTTTTTCTACGAAGGTTCAGAATCTGAAATTCATATGGTGCGAAGCTGAAATCCTGAGGAAATTTGTCAAAAAATTTCAGAGCTTGGTTCGCAATAATTTTGGAGATCTGATATGTGGAATGTAGTGCTTTTTCAGGCTCCTGAATTTCATCTCAAAGAGGTGATCGTGGGAAAAGTTCAATAACTCTCTCTCTGGGCAGTGGATTTGAGTGCCGTTAAAAGTGGTCGCAAGTACACGGACTGTAGTTTCTTGGCTATTAATTTCAGAGACAAAGGATGAAACAGTGACACGTGGCAAGTCCTACAAGTTTGCTCTACTGAACCAGTCCAGAATTAGGTCATTGTGGGAGATTGGACACAACTTTGCCTTGGGGAATCCAAATTAGATCAGACCTGTGGAATTTGAAAGAAGCTTCAGAGGGCTACTACAGGGCTGAATTTCAGATATTGAAGATTTTAAATTACAGAGATAATTCAATTTCAATATCGAGCTCCTCAAAGCAAGTAAAATGTGTGTATTTGTTTTTCCGAATTGCATAAGCCTTGTTTGAAGAATCAAGTTGAATTGATTCCAAGGGCATATTGTAGAATAGGTATCAATATTGGATTCTAAAATGGTCCCTAAAAAGAATTCAACACCCATTAAGCCTTCAGAAGGCTCTACCATGACTCATGAAGATGAAGAATTGCAACATGATCTATCAAAATTACAAGAGCAAGTGCAACAAATTTCACTCTTGCAAAGAGCAACAAAAAATGAAATGGAAGTTTTGAAGAAAGGTGTGGAAGTGAAGATGGACGGTTTGAAGAAGGCATGGAAGCTAAGATGGATGGCGTGGAAGTAAAGATGGAAGGTTTGAAGAAAGGGGTGGAAGCTAAGATGGATGGTGTGCAAGCTAAGATGGATGGCGTGGAAGCTAAGATGGATGGCATGGAGGCTGGCATGGAATCTAAGATGGATGACATGGAAGCTAAGATCGATGAGAAAATGGAAAACATGAAGAATTTTCTAAAAGCAGACATGGAAGGTTTAACAAAGTTGATACAAGAAAGGTTTCCTAATGGTGAAAAGATAGTAGAAGAACCTCATGATGAGAACAAAATAAATGTTAATCGTGATTTCATAAACTCTAATGTTGGCGGGAAGAACCACCATATTCCAAAAGTGGATATGAGGAAGTTTGATGGAAAGGATCCTGTAACATGGATACTACAGATGGAGCAATATTTTGATCTCCATAATGTGCAAAACACACAAAAGGTACGCATTGCAACTTTACATTTAGAACAAAATACATTTGTATGGTATTGATGGCTTTGCTCCCGTAAAAAAATTGTCACTTGGTCAATTTTTACGGAGAAATGATAGCACATTATGAGGATACAAAGAGCAACACCTTCTTTAGCCAATTGATAAATCTCAAACAAAAGGGTTTAGTGGGGCAGCACATTGAGGACTTCCAAAAATTGAATATAAGGGTAACTGATATTCCAGAGGAACACAGGATTGATCTCTTCATAGGTACTCTAAAGGATAACATCCAACATGAAGTTCATGTGTTGGAACCTGATTCATTAGAGAAGGCATTCAGGTTGGCAAGAAAAGTTGAATGTAAAATTATGGCGACAAGGAAGCCTACCACTCAATTCTATAAGGAAGGAAGTGTTGCTACGTCTAGATTTCCACAACCTACAAGGTTGACACCACAACAATTGGAAGAAAAAAGAGCAAAAGGGCTTTGCTACAGTTGTGATAGAAAATACACTAAAGGTCATAAGTGTGCTGAGAAGAAATTATTTTACATAGATTGTGAAGAGGAAGAAGAAAATGAGCAAGAAGAGGATATACACCAGGAACCAACCCTAGAAGAGGAAGAAATGAATCTGACCATATCGTGTAATGCACTGGCAGGAATTACCACTCCTCAAACTCTCAAGATAGAAGGACAAATCAAGAAGAAAAAAGGTAATAGTGTTGATTGATTCAGGTAGCACCCATAATTTTATTCATTGTAAGGTAGCCAAGGAATTAAATTGTTTCCTATACCCAGCACCAGAATGTCAAGTGATGGTTGCAAATGGAGGAACTATAAATTGCTCTGGAAAATGCAATAACATCAAGCTAACCATGGGGGAATATCTGTTGACTAGTCCAATGCTTTCCATTCCTATGGGAGGTGCTGATGTTGTACTAGGAGTACAATGGTTACAATCTTTGGGGACGGTAGCTTTTAATTTTCAAGAACTTTTCTTGAAATTTTTTTCAGAAGAAAAGGAAGTCGAATTACGGGGTATTGCGGGGAAGCCAGGAAGGATAATAAGCTCTAATGTCATGACAAAGCTTCTAAAGAAAGAACAGCGAAGCGTAATTGCACAATTATGCTCACTAGAAGTTCCAACATCAAAATCATCTATTTCTGCAGATCTCCAACAAGTCTTGGACAATCATTCCAAGGTGTTTGAAACTCCCAAAGGACTCCCACCTATTCGTGATCATGATCATGCTATTAATTTGATTCCAGGAAGTGTTCCTCCAAACATCGGGCCTTATAGATATCCTTACTTCCAAAAGAGCGAAATTGAACGTATGATTGCAGAAATGTTAGAGGCGGGTATAATTCAACCTAGTCAAAGTTCTTTCTCTGCTCCTGTAGTTTTGGTACACAAGAAGGATGGATCATGGCGAATGTGTACGGATTATAGGGAGCTCAATAGCTCACCATTAAAGACAAATTTCCCATTCCTGTGATTGATGAATTATTGGATGAATTACATGGAGCAATTTATTTTACCAAGTTGGATCTTCGTTCAAGATATCATCAAATTAGAATGAAGACTGAAGATATTCCAAAAACGACATTTCGAACTCATGAGGGTCATTATGAATTTTTGGTCATGCCTTTTGGCCTTACCAATGCACCTTCTACATTTCAAGGGTTGATGAATTCCATTTTCAAACCCTTCCTTAGGAAATGTGTGCTAGTATTTTTTGATGATATACTAATCTACAACAGGTCTTGGAAGGATCATGTTCAACATGTTGACAAGGTGCTCAAACTATTGCGGGAGAAACAATTATATGCAAAAATATCCAAATGTTTCTTTGGAGTACAAGAGGTGGAATATTTGGGTCATATTGTATCTCACGAGGGTGTTAAGGTAGACCCTAACAAAATTAAAGCCATTAAGGAATGTAAAGTCCCCACAACCATAAATCAGTTGCGAGGATTTCTTGGGTTAACAGGGTATTATCGCAAGTTTGTTAAGAATTATGGGAGAATAGCAGCACCTCTAACAACATTATTGAAGAAAGATGCATTTTCATGGACTCCTGAAGCAACTAAGGCCTTTGAACGTCTTAAGAGGCAATGTGCCTAGCACCGGTCTTAGCTACACCAGACTTCACAAAAACCTTTATTGTGGAATGTGATGCCTCAGGAAATGGAATTGGTGCAGTTTTAATGCAGAAAGGAAGACCCATTGCTTTTGAAAGTCGTCCAATCAAAGGAAAGTATTTACAGAAACCTATTTATGAGAAGGAAATGTTAGCAATACTACATGCACTAAAGAAATGGCGAAATTACCTAATGGGAAGACACTTCAAGGTAAAAACTGATCATGATAGTCTTAAACACTTTTTGGAACAAAGACTATCGTCGGAAGAACAACAAAAATGGGTCACAAAGATGTTGGGTTATGACTTTGAAATAATCTACAAAAAAGGAAAGCTTAATGTTGTTGCAGATGCACTCTCAAGAAAGAATGAAGAGGGAAGCATTGCTTTGTGCCATTTCTATTATCCAACCAGATTGGATAAGCGAAGCAAGAGATGAATGGAAGAAGGACAAAGATGTATGGACACTCATTCAAAATTTGCAGCAAGATCCTAGTACATCTGATACATTTAGTTGGAAAACTGATTCCTTATGGTACAAAGATCGCTTATATCTTTGTAAGAATTCCCAACTAAAACAAAAGATTCTTCTGGAATTGCACACTTCTCCTTTAGGAGGACACTCAGGATTTTTAAAAACTTACCACAGGGTGAAGAAAGAATTTTTTTGGGATGGCCTTAAATCTGATATTCAAAATTTTGTGGCGGAATGTTTGGTTTGCCGGCAGAATAAAGTGGAAACAATTAAGACCCCGGGACTTCTACAACCTTTATCCATTCCAAGTCAACGTTGGGAGGAGATTTCAATGGATTTTATCACAGGTTTACCTAAGTCCAAAGGAAAGAGTGTCATCATGGTGGTAGTTGATAGACTTACTAAGTATGCACACTTTTGTGCATTATCTCATCCATTTAAAGCAAGTACAGTTGCCACTACATTTATGGACAGAATTCAAAAGCTACATGGAAGCCCAAGGGTTATTGTGAGTGACAGAGATCCCATTTTTACTGGAAATTTTTGGACAGAGTTATTTTCTTGTTTGGGTAATCAATTAGCTCATAGCTCATCTTATCATCCTCAATCTGATGGTCAAACTGAGATAGTAAATAAATGTTTGGAAGGATATCTTCGTTTTTTTGTATCTGATAAACAAACACAATGGGTCAAGTGGTTACCTCTTGCTAAATGGTGGTATAACACTTCCTTCCATACTGCAGCAAAAATGACCCCATTTATGGCACTTTATGGATATCATCCACCATCCATCACATCATATTTAAGGGAAAATTTGAAGGTTCAAGCAGTGGAAGATCACATCGAGCATCGGCAAGAAGTTCTCCAACTCTTAAAGGATAACCTGAATTTGGCACAAAATCGAATGAAACAACAGGCAGATCAACATCGCAGCGAGAGAAGTTTTGATGTAGGAGATTGGGTATTTTTACGGCTGCAACCATACAAACAAATGTCCCTCAAGCAAGCTAAGAAGGATAATAAATTGTCACCAAAGTACTATGGTCCTTACAAGGTGTTGCAAAAGATTGGTTCTATGGCATACAAATTGGAGCTTCCTGCTTCTTCGCGAGTACATCCAGTTTTCCATGTTTCATGCTTAAAGAAGGTTATAGGTGAAAATCTTCCGGTTCAAACAATATTGCCAAAACTTGATGAGGAAGGAAAAATCATATTGGAACCTGAAGCGGTCACGGAAACAAAAACTCGACAACTACGGAATCGATCAATTTTAGAGTATCTCATCAAGTGGAAGAACTTACCCAGTGAAGATTCTACATGGGAGGATGAGAATTTTATACAGAAGCACCCAGAGCTACTCAAGCGTTGAGGACAACACTTTTTTGAAGGAGAGGGGCATGTTAAGTCCCTATATTAATAGTGTAGCCCCTTATTATGTTAGTGTAGCCCCCCTTCTTGTTATTATTGTACCCCTGTAACCCCCATATTGTTATTATTGTGCCCTTACATTATTATTGTTAGGTCGGCTAGGATTACATTGTGGCCCCACTAGGATTATATTGTGGCCCCATGGACTCCTATATATAGAAGGAGGTTTTGTTCATTTGTATCATCCAAGAATTGTGCATTTATGTAATGTATTGGAGGTTTCCCCCTCGAAGTGGCTTATTTCTAAGGCGTTGATATCTCTTTTCTTCTATTTTTGAAGCTGGTTACACAACAGAGGTAGTGGATGCCACTGTTTATCGACAGTTGGTTGGTTCACTCATGTATCTAGTCAATATACGATCGGACATATGCTATGATGTTAACCAGC
The DNA here is from genome assembly GCA_034641835.2 of Pinus albicaulis. NCBI lineage: Eukaryota > Viridiplantae > Streptophyta > Pinopsida > Pinales > Pinaceae > Pinus > Pinus albicaulis. The sequence goes on along the minus strand of CM076583.1, from coordinate 69,534,111 downwards.
TTTCACAAGCTATGGTTAAGCCTACCAAGCTCTTTTGGAAGGCAGACAAGCATGTATTGAGATATCTCAGAGGCACATCGGGATATGGATTATGGTACAGACAGTCGGATGAGGTGAAGCTGCATCGCTTAACGGATGCAGATTGAGCAGCGAGCCCAACGGACAGAAAAAGCACATCTGGAGGGATTTTCAGTATCGGGTCTACAACATTATCTTGGTACAGCAGGAAACAGAGATCCGTTGCACTCAGTTCAGCGAAGGCCGAGTACATTGCAGCAAGTTTGGTTGTATGCGAGGCTATATGGATGAGGAAGATCCTGGTTGGGTTGTTCGGTTCACACTTAGATCCTACTGTGATATATTGTGATAATCAGAGTTGCATTAAACTCTCTATTAATCCATTATTTCATGATAGATCTAAACATATTAACATCCGGTACCATCATATCAGAGATTATGTGCAGCGGAAGATCATGTTACTATCTTACATTCCTACTGAGGATCAGGATGCTGATATTCTGACGAAGGCGCTCACCAGGAGAAAATTCGAATACCATAGATATAGGATCAAGGTGGCAGATAATCCCTATCTTGTTGAGAGGGAGTGTTGAGATTGCAACAAGATGATGAGCTTAGTGAAAAGAGGCACCTTCACTAAGTGGGCCCGCAGGCTATTTTTGGCGCAAGTCTATTTTTAGACTATATCTATTTTTAGACATGTCGATCATATTTTATGAGTTGCAGGATGCTATTTGTGGATGGTTGTTCAAGTTGGAAAAATAGATGGACTTCTATTTTTAGACATATTTGGCGGAATCTATTTTTAGATTGCCAGTCTAAAAAATAGATATGTCGAATATTATTAGCTCTTAATAATATTTGGACTCTAAACATTATCTTATTCCCTTGGAACACTTCAGTTAAGTGCACAGATGTGGCACAACAGCTGACAGAAGGAATTACGCTATTCCTGAGGGTTTAGTGGAGCTATTGCATGGATGACTTCAGTTAGAACTCATGTGACAGAGTTTGGTGGAGTTGTAGAAGTAGTTGGTGGAGTTGTGTTCAGTTTAAATCAGTTAGACACAGTTGAGCTAGTTGTATCTAGTCTAACTAATTGATACACTAGTGAGAGTGGTGTGAATTAATTATTAATTAATTCACTAAATATTAACTAATTAATCAACTGAAGAATACATCAGTTAACTACAGTGCATGGACAGTTTCAGTGGAGACCAATGGAGAGATAGGTGAAAGGGAAATATGACTATCAGTTGTGACTATAGTGATGCATTGATTGCATCCAACACTCAGTGGAGATGCCAATGAGGATTGCGTGAGCAAGGTTGGACCAATTCGAGTTCATTCAGAGTCATTCTTCAGTAGGGATTGCGTAGTAGAGGCAGGCTAGAAGGTGGCAAAGATCGGTGCATGGATTTGCAAGATCGGGCCTAATTAGTGTGTAGCGATTGGATTGTACTGAGAGCTTGATATGATAAGCTTTGTATGAGGATTTTTACATGATCTCTATGACATATATTATATATAGATAGTTGGGGTTTTTAGCTTCGGGCTTTCCCGTTAAAACACTGTGTTAATGTGTGTGAATTTTTATGCTTTCAATGTGTGCATGCAATTGATTTAATTTCCGCATGTGATGATCAATGGTGGAATAGATTTTGTATTGTGCATGAAGTTAAAATAATGTGTGATCAGGAGAATCTTAGACATATAACGCATTAGTTATATATAATTTCTACAAATACAACATCAACACCACCCATTTGAATGGAAAGCATTGGACTATTCAATACATATTCCCCCTTGGTTAGATTGATATTATGACACTTCCCTGAGAAATTTGTAGTTCCTCGATTTCCAACCATCTCTTGACACTCTGGTGCCGGATATAGTAAGCAATTCAATCCTTGGCTATCTTACAATGAATAAAATTGTGGGTAGTACCAAAATCGATCAACACTATTACCTTTTTCTTCTTGTTAAATCCTTCTATCATGAGAGTTTGAGGCGTGGTAATTCCTGCCAATGAATTACAAGATATGATCGGATTCATTTATTCTTTATCTGGGGTTGGTTTCTGGTGTATATCCTCTTATTTTGATGTTTCTAGTTCCTTTTCTTCCTCCTCTTCACAATTTATGTAAAATAATTTCTTCTCAGCACACTTATGACCCTTGGTGTATTTTCTATGATCACAACTATAACAAATCCCTTTTTCTTTTTTTTCCTCGATTTGTTGGGGTGTCAACCTTGTGGGAGGCTAGGAGAAGCAACACTTCCATTTTTATAGTTGTGAGTGGTAGACTTCCTTGTTGCCATAATTTTTCTTTCAACTTTTCTTTCCACCGTGAATGCTTTCTCCAACGATTCAAGTTACCAAGAGGAAACCTTATGTTGGATGTTATCCTTTAAATTTCCTATGAAGACATCAATCCTATGCTCCCCTAGAATATCATTTACCTTGATATTCAATCTTTGTAAGTCCTCATTGTGATTTTCCATTGAACCCCTTTGTTTGAGATTTATTAATTGGCTAAAGAAGGTATTGTTTTTTGTATCCTCATAAAGTGATTCCAATTCTTCCACAAAAATTGTCCAAGTGACAATTTATTTATGAGAAAAAATTCATCTATACCACACAAATTGATTTCGTTCTAAATATAAAGATGCAATGCATACCTTTTGTGTGTGCGGTACATCACATAGATCAAAGAATTGCTCCATATATAATATCCATGTTACTGAATCCTTGCCATCAAACTTCCTCATATCTATCTTTGGAATGTGGTGGGTCTTAAACCTAATGTTGGAGTCTCTAAAACCATATTTCATATTCCTTGTGTCCTCTGCAGTACCATGTCCCCATCAGGAAGCATTTCTTGTAACAACTTTGTCAAACCTTCCATGTCTAATTTTAAACCATTCTTCAAATATTCCTTGTTGCCTTTCAATTTTTCTTGTATACCATCCATATTAGATTCCAGTTCATTTTTGGCTACTCGTTGCGAGAGAAAAATTTGTTGCACTTGGTCTCATAATTTTGATATATCATGTTGCATTTATTCCTCTTCTTTATGCGTCATAATAGATATTTCTGGTTTCTTACTAGGTGTGCTAGTTTTTTTGTTTGAAGGCATTTTGGAATCAAACAATGATATTTATGCTTCACTATGCCCTTTGAATCACTTCAAACTGGTTTTTCAAACAAATGTTATGAAAAATTTAAAAAAAAATACACACATTTTCTTGTTTTTTGGAGTTCGATATTAAAACTATTGTATCTCTGTAATTTCAGAACTCCGAATTCTAAAATTTTATCCTATAGTATCCCTATGAGTCTTCTTTCCAACCCCACAAGTCAAACCAATATTGAATTCTTCAAGAAAGAGTTATGCCCAATCTCGCACGATGTCCTGATTTTGGACTGGTTCAGAAGAGAGGACTTGTATGGAATTCCATGTGTCATTGCTTCAACCTTCTGCCCTAAAAATGATACACAAAAAACTATAGGCCATGCACTTCATTCAATTTTTACGAAATTAAAATATGATGCTCAGAGCGAAAGTTATGACGATTTTCCCTAGGCTACTTTTTTGAGATTGAATTATGGAGCCTGCAAAAACCATAACTTCTTCAGACCATATCTCATAAAATATAACGAACCAAGATCTGAAATTTCTACACGATGTTCACCAAGATTTCAAATCTATGTGGTCAAATTTTGATCTTTTGAAACATAGTATAAAAAAAATTTATAGTGAAAATGCCAAGATGACCTGTTTGAAGTAGCGAAACCCTAGAATCCAAAGCTCTGATACCAAATGTTATGCAACTAGATCACAAAACATAAGAAAAAACAGTTCAACAACTTGAAAACCAACCTCTTCAAGGGGGGAAACTCCTTTACATCACATAAATGAACGATTCTTGGATGAAACAAATGACAAAACCTCCTTTGTATATATAGGAGTATAAGAGGTCACAATATAATGAGAGCCTACATCACAATAATAATGTAAGGGCACAATATAAAAATAGTGGGCTTCTATAGGGAACAACGATAACAATAAAGGGTACACTAAGAATAATAATAAGGGCTATACTAGTATTATAGGGGCTTAACAATCTTTGTGTTTTTGTTGAAATCTGTACTTCATTTCATTCATTCATAAATTTGGATAAGAAACCATTCAAGCTCACTACTGTTTGCTTGAATTTTGATTAATTTTTCCTTCAAAAGCAACCAAATTATCCTTTGTATCCTCCATATGATCTAGAGGAGTTACTTAACTTGCTTTGGCTTTCATGGAATTATTTTTTACTATTAATGCCCAAGAGGGTTTGCTTCAATTTTACATTATATTCTTAAGAAGTGGTCTTTAGATCCTTTATACTAACTTTATGGACCATTTGCACTTTGATAATGTGGAACATTATGATATCTATGTTGTATATTATTAGATTGACTTATCTAGTAATGCCATTGATTTGGAGTTTGGCATTGGAATTGATACCAAAATTAAAGATAGGTTCACCACTTCCCTTATATTTTTTGTGTTGCAAATGGTGCATGTGGATCTTAATTTTTTATTAAATATTTTCTTGTATAAATGAATTGCTTGAAAAAATTCAACATAGTATCTATTTTATCTTCATGATGATGGGAGGATCTCTCTATTCCCATATCTTGGTGTGCTTACTTATGTTGTCAAGGATTAAATCCTCAATGCTATTGTATTATTCAATAGGCGTATAAACACCATAAGGTAGATTTTCTATCCTTCTCCTTTCATGAGGCTTGGGTGGTGCACACTAATAGGAGTTCTCAATTGATGATCTCCTAGTCCTCCATTGTCTTGGTTCTTACACATTCTTGGAATGATTATCCATGATGATTAACTTCTACTTGTGGTCTAATAAACATATTTTCGCATCGAGTTCTTTGCAAATGATGCTCCTTCCTATGTCACTAAGTGAATATTTAATATTGTAAGCTATTTAAATATTCTCCCACCCATAGTACAAGTTTGAATCCCTATCTAGTATGGCTAAGCTATTTGGAATATAATGATTGAGCCATAAGCCTTATCCTAATGCCTTTGTGATGGGATTACCCCTCAAACTTTACCAAACCAACACATTATCATCCACTGGAAATAGGTTTTATCATTATATGCCCAATTTGATCACTAAATAGAAATTATTTATGTTGTTTTCATTCTTTGAAAAGTTAATATTTATGTACCCAATTCTTATGAATGTCTGCATTTTCACTTTAAATAATAACAACATATTATTTTGATCAAATTAACCGGTTAGAGACGAAGGCGATTAAACCTTTACTAATGATTTTGGTGTGAATCTCCCCATGGTTGGGAAAGGGGATTGCATTGAAAGCATAAATTGCACCACATAGATGAAGTTGTCTGAAAATGAGGCTACGTCCATTATTTAGTATTAAGAGAGCTCATGAATAGTTAGCTTTATTGATTAATTTGTTTTTGTTTTTGTTTTTGTTTTAACAATGCAAATATTATAATACATTATTTACTTTAATTTTCACCAATTAAGTGGCAATAATCACATATCCTCTCCTAATAAGAAACACTTAACTACTTGAGTTGGACTAAAAACATGTGTGTCTCATGTTTGTGTTCAATGTTGAAACCTGATATGTCTCGACTATCTCAAACAAATATGGATTGTTTCTCAACATAATAAAATTAGAGAAAGGACAACGTTTCACCATCATATGTCCATGTGTGGATTATATATATGGTGTTTGATTCTTCATAAGGGCTATAGGGGAGACCTCAAGGAGGTGCTTGCTTTCGTCTTGACAGTCTCTCGTTTTTCTCACTGGCGATGGAACAACTTTACGAAATGATTTTTTTTTTGGTTATGATACATAGGATGCCAATATGGACAATGTTGCCAACAGATTTAACCATGTATTTCTTTTTTGTATTATCCGCCTCACCGGATTAAGTGAATGCTTGATGTTTTTGGGTATGGCATCTGGATATATCACTTCTTTTTGGATGCTTGTTTAGGTCTAAGGCTTACACCTGAACATTACTGAATGTAAACATTTCTCTTGAATTCATATGAATATGCGCTGGCAATGTTAAACGCTTTTTTTTCCTTTGAAAAAAAAAATGTATGGTGTTTGATATTTTAAAAATTAAACTTTAATAAAAATAGATAAAATTAACTTAGTATTAAATAATAAACTCATTTCAAATTACAATTTTTTTATTAAATTATAAAAAGAATAAAAAATAAAAATAGTTTAAAAAAACAAAAACTAGAATTAAAAAAAATATAATATAGATAAAACAAATTAAAATTTAATAAAATTTATATATTATATAAAATGCTTCTTATAATTAACAATACAAACATAAATCTATTTTAATCCAATATATGTCAAGTATTGAGAGCCATCAAATCTATTTTATCTTAATTCAATATCTTTCAAGCATTGAGAGTCATCAAATCTATTGAGGTGCAAACTTCTTTTAGAATGCAAAACTTGTAAAAAGGTTTGCACCTCTAGAGTTTTGATCTTTTAGGTGCTTGATAAATCTAGGCTTAAGATGGATCTATATTGGTTACAAGAAAGAAAGTATTTTAACGTCCACAAGTCTAAAAATAGCCTATGGGACATATCGCTTCTCCATCTTGCTCTTGTATTCAGCGCTGTTCTTGTGAAGTTTTACAATAACCGCTCCCAGCTTCTCGACAAACTCTTCGCTGAATAGATTATCCCAAGAGCTAGCCGCCATAATACCTGCATAATTTTCCCTATTGTCTTTGAAGGCCTCGCATTCTAAAATGAAATGTTTTTTTGTTTCCACTTTTCCAGAAGAGCAAAAAATACATACTTTTCCTCCCACATTTCTTTTGGCCTTTTCCAACGCCCTGTTTCACAACGAAGTTGATGATAATTAGTCCTTAATTGAGCAATAAGAATTTTAGATCTCCAAGAAATATTGGCCCCTATGTACGCCTTTTGCTGATGATTATGAGTGGGGTTAAACTCTTCAATGTAGTACTTCTTCTTTCTCCCTCGTTTTTTTTCCCAAGTACGTTTGTGGAACTTATCCATAACAAAACTTTTTATCTCTTCACTGTTTGTAGCACACATGCTCAAGTAAATACCTCATTTACTAAACCATTTGTTATTTTGCTACATCCAAGTCTTCTTTCTTTTGCACAATCTCTCACTAAACACAACCTTAGGCCATCTACCCTCTTCCATTTGCTCAATTTTTTTCAAATACCTTACAACTTGCACCATAACAATTGCTTCAATAGGAGCAGCCCCTGTTTCACTTAACAAGATAGCATAAAGAATTACACTCTTAATTTTGAATTTGTTTGTAATAAAAGTCTTTGTTGAGCATAAAAATAATTCCATGTCTCCTTGATTTTGAGCAACACACCAATATAATGTTTTAACCATAAGATATATATATATATATATATATATATATATATATATATATATATAATTGCTTTGTATAATATATATAGTTGACATTGAAATATTTTACTCAACATGGTTATTAAAATATTTCATTCATATTAAAATGTTTTTTTCGTTATAGTAAATTTGTAAATAGATGTATTTTTCTCCCCAGTGGGGGTGATGAACAAAGTATTGGCGACTCAGGAGTTGGCCTACAAAAGCCTTCCCATGCGTCATTAATGCTGCTCAATCCTGATGCAGACACTTCAATTGGCACTCGCCTAGGGAAGGATATAGAGAACTTGTTCCATTTAATTACCACTAGCCTAGTCGCAGGGTGTGTTTGCGAGATTTGGGAGATGAAGGATAAGCTTATGGTGAGGGGAATTTCTTCAAGAGAGTTGGGTGGCTTTCAGATAGAGCCATTCCTCGCTAGGACGTTCTATTGTGTCTATAAGAAGCATGGTTTTTACTTAGCTCTGACGGTGGTGCAGGGGATAGTCATCTAGGTTACGGGGCATGGTGTTTGGAAGTGTCTGGCTACAGTGTATTACCAGTAGTGTGGGTCGGAACTTTGGACGGGAGGGTTAGCTTATTTCCGGGAACTGAAATCTCTGGAACCCCTTCCTCAGTAGTATATTCTTATGGCTTGGCCCTCTTTGGTTCTCTTGTCGAAAGCTTTGAGGGGTTTAGTCTGGTGTTCTACGTGGGAGTTGGCGGGTGCCGGGTCTCTAGGGCAGGAAATGTAAAAGGTTGTGATAAACCCTCTGCGGCATTGGGTAGCCGCAAGGGGCTCATCTTGTCCCTTCTCTCAATGGTGCATGTACTTGTTTTCGGTCTAATTATTATTATATGTCAGCTTTTTCCTTGTGGGCTTCTTGCAGTGTCATGTGAATAGTCTTCGGGTTTGGCTAAGATGTCATTGGGGATAGTGGCACCCTCAATGCATCACTTGTGTTTTCTTTCTATGACCTTTTGTCTTTGCAGGTCCTTTTGGTGACGTGCTGAAAGAATCTAGCATTACTCTCTCTTAGCTGGTGGAGGATTGTGGTTGTCTTTTTAGGAGGAGGGTTTGTAGAGGGGCGCATTGGTGTAATATTCTTTTTCTTGATCTGGTCAAAATGGACGGAATCTGTTCATGTATTTACCGTGGTATTTTCCCATGGTATCTGCCTTCGGTTTCGAGGCAAAATAATAAAATGAGCTCTCTAAAGAGTCTATCAAGCCTATAAAAGGGGATAGAAGCTAGGCATTTGGATTCATTAGGGTTTATCTATCTTATTGTGTTTTTCTTGAGAACTTGTTGTGGCCAGTTCCAGTTTGATCTCAGGGACAAAAACCCCATGGGTATTATTTTTTCTAATGAATCCATTCAGGGTCTATGATTGTGCTTCGGCCTTTATTTTCTCTTTCAATGAACAGCCAGACATGCCACTGCAGAGGCTCCAATATTTTTGTAAGAGCATGTATTCGTTTCTTCAATTAGTAATATAATAAATGCTGCATTTCTTGATCAGATTGTGTTTATTGTTTTGATTACAATTATTTTTAACTAGAACACCTAGTCCAGATCTATTGATTATTTTGCTTTTTCGAGATATAGTTTTATGCGCGAGACTCCGTTGGGATTAATCCTCATCCTAACCGACATTCCATCTTCCATGATATTTGATATCACCCTAGTTGGATTATTCTTAAAATTTTCCCACTGCGAGTTGAGGAAATGGATCTAGATCTATATTAAAACGGGAGTTTTTTTTGCATCTATTATTTTGGGTCGAGATCGCTGATCAGTAATCACAGGGGCACGATATCATAAGCGATTGCGGCCTGCGCACCACCGGAAACCAAAGATTTGCAAGTATCGTCATTCGAAGGTTGTGGACGCAGCGACAAAGTGGATCGTGGGCCAGAAATGGATTGCAAGGGCTGTGGGTTACGTCCCAGTGAGCGATGATCTCAGCATCAATCTCCATGGCCGAGAACATCAACAATAAGGGATCGATTAGCAGAGAGTGTAGAAACCGAAACTTTCATTTCAATGGCCCAAGAAGCACCATTAATTGTCTTCAGCAGTAATTTACTGAGAATACCGATCTCTCTTTGGGTATTCGTGGTATTCATCTCCAGATTGGGATCTTACATCGATGTTAATGACGTCCAAATTGATGAGATCGATGATGGCGAAGGGAGTATCTCAAGTAGAAGAGGGGCCCTCGTACCTGTGCCCTTCGCTAAAAACCAAAATCTCCCAACCGTATTGTACGCAGCAGGCCACCGATTTCTGCACTTGTTGCCTGCTTTGCGGGACAATCAGAACGTTGGGATTGTGCACACTGGATTCTGTGTAACGTAGGTTCTGCACAAAAAAAAATCAAAAGAGAATAGTACTTTGTAGAAGAAGACACCATGGTTGTGACATTTGTAATGGCATTCCTCGTCAGGCATGATATCAGTCCATCTTGTACTGATGCTGCAGCCAACACCAGTTGACAGAAAAGAATAGAGGATATACTAAGCCATTTCAAGTAGCCAAAGAACGCCATTGTAGATGCACTGGACAAAATTGGTAATGAAGAACCCCATTATCTTCTGTTCTTTATACGAGCAACAGGTCTTGTCGATTAAACTTTACAAGAGGCGTGTTGCGTATTGGGTGCATTTTGAGGCAATTATTGTACAGTCAAAACAAGATAGAAGTTGATCCGTACATTTCTCTTGTAACAGGTTTGGAAATCTCGTATTGGCTTACTGACAAGGAGTCCTTCAGAGCACGTCCCCGTTCCACGGGTGATTTTCAGGACTGCCTCTGCCCACTACCTCCATTGCTGTTGGACAGTGAGCCAGGGTTATAGTTCGAAGTTCATAGTGTAAGTTGACCCATAAACGCGTTGGTCAAACTGCTGTAACCACGACGCAAAGCTTATTTTTCAGTCTATCCATCCATAAATTAAATAATGTGAAGTTAGTAAATGTTCACAGTAGAATTAAAACAAGTACACTATTTTGTGGTAGGCATATATTGCCTCACCCATTTATGTGTAAATAGACTTAAAAAATAAGCTTAGCCACCAAGCCGAGATCAACGTTATTTCCATCTCACCTTAATGAATTCATAAATTCAGAATAGAAAAAGAAACTGCCTATTTTCAGAGTGAAATTGGCGTAAGATTCCATGTAATCATTGAAACTAATGGAAGACTGATTCGTCGTGAGTGGGCCTTCAAAGTTGACTTCAAAGTAGGTCGCTAAAACTTGATAATGGTATTCGTTTTCAAACGCAATAAGCAATTGATATACCATCACTCTTAATAGGATGGTATTACGCATCGATATATTGGCAATTGGTTAGAATAAGGTTGGTGAATGGTAATTGGTAATTTGTTGGAATAATTTTTGAGATATAGATATTTTTGTTTGCATTTTTGAAGAATTAGTATTTTTGTATATGTTTTTGTTTTGTTATGTGAAGATGAATCGTCTTGAAGAGACCTTGGAAAATACATTAAAAAAATTTGATGAATTGTTGAGAATATATGGCCTTTTATGTAGCAATGCTTCGTTAGACTAAAATGATGGTCAAAGCAACAAACCACTTTCGAAAAGTGTCCATGTCATTCTGCGGCAAAAGTGCCCCATGGGAAGTGAAGGAAGGACAAGGAAGAGGGGTTAAGCTCTTCACACTTGGATCTGAGCTACAATGAATAAAGCCAGTCATAGATCTTCGTAAGTTGGAGGAATTAGACCCATGTCTGTTCGAGGTGGGGCAACCAGAATGGAAGAAAAGTAGTTGGGCTCTCAAGCCATCCATGCTTGCATTAATACAACCCAAACTTTGGGAACATCCTTGTGAAGAGGTCAAGATCACAGTTGCTTCTTGTCTCAGCAGGGTCATAGCTCTAACATTGCCACTACTGCCCTACAATAACGATCTCATGATAGATATATTGCAACTAAGAGTAGAAGCCCTTCAAGGATTGAATAACATCATGCTTCCTACCTTTCAGAAGTGGTGCAGAATTTTAAAACTCATGGCAGAGTTCGACTTTGGCAAATTTATGCTGAATTTGGAATGCGACGACTTAATCTTTCAGTTATTACAAAGCTTTTACACCAACATTACATCAACTCGTCTAGTTAGTGTCAAAATAATCATGCAAAATATTGTGTCTCTATTCTTAGAAGGAAATGCTGACATATGCAAGATAATAAGATCCAAATTGTTGGCCATTTGGAGGAAGGAACCACAGGTATCACCAACTGCCTATGATTTAGTCTAGAAGTTGGTCAAGAAAAACATAAAATTGCTTAGAAAGGCGCTAACTAGGAAGGAGTTGAGAAAGATTGATGGTCGAAGCAAGAACAAAATCTGCAGCAAGAATGAACTAAGGAGGAGAGGACTATGCATTATTTGCAAGGGACCTTGGGCCCTTAACCATTAATGTCCAAGTGATAAGGAGGCAACAAGGGCAGAAAAATTAGAGACTTCTTCAGATCATGGGGATTCATCCATAGTTGGGTTCACCAGTTTTCAGAAGAGAACCTATAAAGGATCCAAGCAGTCAAGTACAAAATGGTGAGCAACAACATTATGTTTTTCAGGGAAGCATGAAGGACATTTCGAGGATAATTAGTCAACTTGATAAAGTACATGGGGAAAGGAAGGAGGCAATTCCTCTCGATGATGTGGTAGTTGAGTGTACAAGTATCCAGGAGAACATCCATAAAGAGTATGGGCAATCATGTGTACATAACAGTTCACCAATACATCCATGTTTGAAAAACAAATAAGGTAGATAACCTATCCCCACATATGGAGAAGGCCAAGAAGAAGACATTCAAGGAGAATCAAATGAGGAGCTAGTAGTAATAAACCGACACGATGAGCATGATCGTGCGGGGCGACGTGACAAATATAGTATGTGGGATGAGCCATTTCTGGAGGGTTAGTCAAAGGTTCAAGTTGAAGTTATGGTCGTGGGGCCATCCAGTGCAGACAGATACAAATAAATTCAACAGGGCACTAGAATTTTCAGTAGAGGAATCTCGGGAAAGGATCATGCATTTCAAGACAAATCTTATGATGTTGAAGCAGAGAGTTTGGATAGTCCAAGACTATTAATTTTGGACAACTAGGTCCAAACTCCATGTTGTGATGCTCAAATGAAGATGCCAATATTTTTATTGGACTCCTCTTTCAGAGAGGTGCAAGAAATATCTAAAGATCATCTTGATCCGATGAGCAGAACATTTATTTTGAATGTATTCAAAATATGTGCAGGTCGGCCTGAAGGTTTGGAGTCGAAGCAGTTGTGTCACACACCCTCATTGATGGATATAAATTGGTCAACGTCGGAGGAGATTTTCACTCATCACATCCTCACACATTTCTCTCTCATCATTTGATTGCTTCGATCACCTCAGAGGCTCTTCTCTTCACACGTGGGAAATTTCAGCAAGGAAAAATTTATGTTTTTGGCCTAGGGTTTCTACCGCAGCATTGACTAGCATTGACTTTTGTCAACGCATGGTCAAATTGACCCGAAACTCTCCCAATATTTCGATTTCCTCGTTCCGCATTTTTTGGCACAATTCCCGAGGCTGGACGTTGACTTTGACTTGGTTGCGTTGACTTTGTTGCTGTTGCTGTTTGTGTTGACCGTTGACTGTGACAGTGTTTACTTTTGTTGACTTTTGGGGTTGACTGATCTCGCTATTCTAGAGGGTTCAGTGACACTTCTCGTTGGTTGACCGTATTGAGACTTTGCTGGTTGAAGCATCCTGCTGACCGTCATAACGCACCAATACACTTATATTTTGGCTTGTCTTCAGTTGATCTACTGGTATGTTCTATCAGTGTTTTACTTTATTGTTTATGTGATTGCCGACTGATATTGAGTTAAAAGGTAAAGTTGCATCAAGCATAGAACATCTATAAAATTTACATGGTATCAGAGCTGAGGTGAAGACAAAGCCCTAGTTTGTAGCAATCACCGAAGAAGAGCATGGGTTCATCTAACTACAATGGCTTTAAGGCTGATGAAAAATTGATTGGGAAGGATGAATTCCATGCCTAGAAGATGACATTGGATCTTATGTTGGAATACCAAGATGTCATGGACTATGTGCAAGGTAAAATCCAAGAGCCTCCATCCACTACAACTGTTGCTGCCAAAACAAAGTACAAGAAGGGGGAAATCAAAGCAACGTTGATGATAAGGGACTCAATTCATAAGAGTCTGGTTGCCTACATCTCTGAGCTGGGTACATCCAAGGAGATGTATGATAAGTTGGTCAACATGTTCAAGACCAACAATGCGAATCAAATCCTATTCTTCAAGAACCGGTTGAAGAATCTGAAGAAAGGCAAGGATGAGTCCGTTCAATCATATTTTTTGAAGCTGACCGAAATCAGGAATAATCTGCTGGCTATTGGGGAGACAATAGCTAACTGAGAGATGGTTCTCACCGCACTTGGAGGTTTCTCATCCTAATGGCATGTATTCAACACTATTATTCTCAATAAAAATGTCATACCTGATTTTGACGAAGTATTATCAAGATGTGTACAAGAAGAGACAAAGATGAAGGAATATGAAAATGAAGGAAATGTTGCCTTTGTTGCTCATACTAAGAAGAAGAACTTTGGTGGTCCAAGGAACAAAGGAAGAGCAGGGGCCCAAGGAAAGAAAGGCAAGTGTTACACTTGTCACATGCTAGGTCACTATGCTAGAGAATGCCCTTTCAAGAAGGATTCTCCTGATGATGATGACAACAACAACAACTGGAGGAATGAAAATCAAAGGAACAACAGGTTCAAATGAAAGAGGAAGGCTCCCTTCGGCGGAAATGGGCAACCTTTCAAAAGGTCTAGAAATTCCAAGTATGAGGAATCAAACCTTTTTGATAAAATAAATGAATTCATTCTTGTATCTGCCCTCTCTGCTGCATCTCAACCCAACACAATGGATGTCTAGTTGATAGATAGTGGTGCCTCAAGGCACATCACTAGGTTCAAGGAAGCACTTTTTGATATGGTTGAGAAGGATACTAATCTGGAAATTATCCTTGGAGGTAATACCACATATCCAGTGAAAGGGACAGGGACTGTGACCCTCCACTTGTCTCGAGGTCAAGTCCTCTGTTTGCAAGATGTACTGTATGTACCTGATTTGAAGAAGAACCTTGTGTCTATATGAGCCATGGAAGACAAAGGTTTCAATGTGGCATTCATTGATGGGAAGGTGCACATTTGGAAGAATAGTTTCAAGGAAGCTATCACGATTGGGTTTAGAGTTGATACACTCTACCAGCTTGGAGGAAGTCCACTAGGAGCGATGACGTGTGATACTATCCGACAAATTGAACTATGACACCAGAGGTTTGGACACCTTCACTACAAGGCCCTTCCTGAAGCAAGGAAGGTGGTGACAAGAATGCCCGAGTTCACAAATGATCATGAAGGTGTATGTAAGGGTTGTGCCCAAGGAAAGCATACAAGGGGACCTTTCCCCTCAAGTGTCACAAAGACATTTGATGTCTTGCAATTGATACAATTTGATCTGTCTGGTATGCTGCACGTGACATCCTTGGGAGGTTGTTCTTATTATATGACGTTCATAGATGACTTCTCTCGCAAAACCTGGATATAATTCTTGAAGAAGACGGATGAGGCTTTCATGTGGTTCTGTACCTTCAAATCCTTGGTGGAAAATTCAACAGGGAAGAAGATCAAGATATTGAGGACCAATAATGGAATTGAATATGAGACGAACTAGTTCAAGAACTTTTGTAGAGAAGTTGGCATCAAGAGAGAGACCACAACTGTCTATACTCCTTAACAGAATGGCATTGTTGAACGAAATAATAGGACCATTGTGGAAGCTTCTTGTGCCATGCTATGTGACCAAGTCTACCGAAGTTTATGTGGGGAGAAGCTGCGAACACTGCCGTGTACATACAAAACCGATGCCCGCATTCCGATCTGGACTCCAAAACTCTCGAAGAGGTTTTCTCTGGCAAGAAACCTGACGTCTCACATCTTAGAGTTTTTGGATGTCCTATTTATTTTCATGTACCAAAGGAGAAGAGGAGCAAGCCAGATGCTTCTGGAAAGAAGGGAATGTTTGTGGGCTATAACAAAACTTCGAAGGCTTATAGAGTCTATGTGCATGGTCAAAGGGAAGTGGAGATATGCCATGATGTTACCTTTTACAAAGATGCTTCCCTGAGGAAAGTAGTCAATCTTTCGAGATCTGAGGAAGATCATGACACAAGGCTTGGAAATCAAGAAGAACCGAAAGATGAGACGATGCCCGATGCTGAAGGACCGATGGACCCAATTAATCCACCTCCTTCAATGAGGAAGAGACCATCATGGCTCAGGGACACTCTCGAGGATGCCGAGGGACATATGGCCCCAAGAGGGACATTTCATGAAAGCAAGAAGCCAAATATATACCAATAATATCTAGCAACCATGAGTACTATCGTACAATCTAAGCCTAGATCTTTTGAGCAAGCCATAAAGAATCAAGTCTGGAAGGATGCTATGCATGAAGAATATGAGTCCATAATGAAGAATGATGTTGGGGATGTAGTTCCAAGACTGGAGGACAAAGTAGTTGTCACCTCGAAATGGCTCTACAAGATCAAGCATGGATCTAATGGAAGTGCTGAAAATTTCAAGGCAAGATTCGTTTCCCGTGACTTCTCTCAAAAGGAAGGCATAGACTATGATGATATATTTTCACCTGTGGCCCGATATACCACCATTGATCCAGGTGGATATTGGTGGTCACCCGTCTATTCCACTTGGGGCCCCACCATTGTCTCTTTCAGTTTTTTAGTTTCGGCACAACTTACTATTTTTTAGCAGTTTTTCGGGTCCTGAACTTCCAAAGCTGTTTTGAGGCCCTAAGCGACATTTCTTGGGAAAATCGAGGACATGTTGCTCATTCAAAATTTGTATTCCTCGGATAGATCTTTCTAACGAGGTATGGTTCACGTCAAACGAATATCTTATGCCAAAGTTACGTCCTCGGGAAGTTGAAACACCAATCTACCCAAACAGGGCCCATAGTTTTGGTGCGTCATCTCCTAGGGTTAGGGTTTTGGATGTTTAGGGTTTTCCATTGTTTCTAAATAATAAATAGGTCCTCGAGCCTCATTGTAACTCAGTTCAGAGGCCTGTAGCCGCCACATCTCTTCTTAGAGATAGCTGCTAGCGCCCTAGCTAGTTTATTTCCATTATGTCTGTAAGCAAATTTTAGTTCTTTGATATTAATGAAATGAAGTGTTATTTCCACTGCATCTTTGTATTTATGGTTATATGTTTATTCTGTTGCGTTCCTACATAAATCCGGATCAACCATCCGATCTATCATAGCCCTTGCTGCTATGCAAGGATGGAATCTTCATCAGATGGATGTGAAGACCGCATTTCTACATGGTGCGATAAAGGAAGAGGTGTATGTGGAGAAATATCGGGGATTCGAAGTCCAGGATCAGGACACCCATGTTTGCAGGTTGAAAAAAGCCCTCTATGAGTTGAAGCAAGCACCCATAGCTTGGTACGAGAGGATAGATAGCTACCTAATGAAGCTGGGCTTCACTTGTAGTAATGTTGATCCAAACCTTTACTTCAAGGTTGATAGAGAAAAGCCTCTCATTCTGGTGTTGTATGTGGACGACCTCTTCCTGACAGGTGCTGACCCTCTCATTCATTAGTGCAAGAGGGAGCTCGCTGTTGAGTTCGAAATGAATGACCTAGGACTGATGCATTACTTCCTAGGCTTGGAGGTTTGGCAGAGACCTAGCGAGATTTTCATTTCTCAAGGAAAATATATTGTGAAGCTTTTGGAAAGATTTGGAATGGTGGACTATAAGTCCATGTCGACATCGATGGAACTCAACTTTAAGAAGATGAGTCGCAACGCTTCTGGGCCTATGCTAGCAAATCCTACTGAGTATCGTCAACTCATAGGGGCCCTGATGTTCTTAGTGAACACCCGTACGGACGTATGTTTTGCAGTGAACACTTTGAGTCAACATATGGTTGAGCCTCATCACATTCACTGGGTTGGTGCCAAGAATTTGTTGAGATATCTTCGGGGCACGATAAACCATGGGCTGAGATACAATGCCGGGATCGTGACACTCCATGGATATGCTAATGCCGATTGGGCTGGCAGTGTGGTGGATCGTAGGAGCACATCGGGATGTTGCTTCACACTTGGTTCTGCTTCGATATCATGGATGAGCATGAAGCAGAAGTCGAGGGCTTTGAGCACCGTGGAGGCTGAATACATAAAAACGAGTATGGCTTTTTGTGAAGCATTTTGGTTGTGAAAGCTCTTCAGTGAGCTGTTCGGGCATGTGCTAGATACCACTGTGATACTCTATGATAACTAGAGTGGGATTCAGTTGTCCGAGAATCCCGTTTTCCACGATCGATCCAAGCATATTGATATCAAGTATCGCTTTATTTGGGATATGGTACAATGAGGCGTCGTAAGGCTCGATCATATAGGAACTGTTGAGTTGGTCGCATATATTCTCACAAAGCCCTTGGGGAAGTACAAGTTCCTAACCTTCCATGAGAATCTTGGTATCGTGGAACGACCCTATGCTAAGGGTCCTGTTGGACGATGAGCTCTTGGAGCTCTGGGGGCTTAAGGGATAACTTCTCGGAGCTATAAGCAACCACAGGGCTAGGCTTGCCGAACCTTGTTGTTGTGCTTTTGCCCCATCGTTATGATGATTGAGTTGGTTCACCTCTCATGATCTATGCCCCGTATGCATCTTACCCATTTGAGTCCCAGGCTCATGGGAAATACCTCTCATTTGGGCAGTGAGGCGGGAAAATATAGAAACTAGTAGCAAAGACTGATGGACGCATCAGAGATTTCCGTACACTCTATCTAGGATGGCACGATCCAACCACTTGGTCTGGGATCAAGTATAGTGAGGTTTCAGACCTCCTACTGACTTTAGGTTAGATAAACCAACTTCGGGTTGGTATGAGACTCTTTTTGAGTCCTATAGAGGTTTCAGACCTCTGGGCTGAATTTGTCAGCCGGGGATGATGTCTTTGTGGCTGACCCACTTCTGTTCTGAAATAAAGAAGCCAACAAAGAAAGTTACGACAGGATGATGCACGATGTTTGGATTGCACAGGTGGATGGAGTTCTCCCTAGTTGAGAGGGAGTGTTAATTTTGGACAACTAGGTCCAAAATCCATGTTGTGATGCTTAGATGAAGATGCTAATATTTTTATTGGACTCATATTTCGGAAAGGTGCAAGATAGATCTAAAGATCATCTTGATCTGAGGAGCAGAACATTTATTTTGAATTTATTCAAAATATGTGCAGGTCGGCCTGAAGGTTTGGAGCCCCAACAATTGTGTTACACACCCTCATTGATGGATATATATTGGTCAATGTTGAAGGATATTTTCACTCATTTCTCTCTCATCATCTGATTGGTTCGATCACCTTGGAGGCTCTTCTCTTCACACGTGGGAAATTTCAGCAAGGAGAAAATTATGTTTTTGGCCTAGGGTTTCTACCGCAACGTTGACCAGCGTTGATTTTGGTCAACACATGGTCAAATTGACCTAAAAATCTCCCAATCTTTCGATTTTCTCAATTCGCATTTTTTGGCACAATTCTCGAGGCTGGATGTTGACTTTGAATTGGTTGCGTTGACTTTGCTGCTGCTGCTATTTGCGTTGATCGTTGACTGTGACAACGTTGACTTTTGGGGTTGACTGATATGGCTATCCTAAAGGGTTGCGTGACGCTTCTGGTTGGCTGACCGTATTGAGACTTTGATGGTTGAAGCATCCCGCTAACCGCCGTAATGCACCAAACTTATATATTTTGGCTTGTCTTCTGTTGATCTACTGGTATGTTCTATTAGCATTTTACTTTATTGTTTATGTGATTGTCGACTAATATTGGGTTAAAAGGTAAAGTTGCATCAAGCATAGAACATCTACAAAATTTACAGAGACATTATCTTACAGGAGAATAGAAAATTTGAGGAGCTCATAGGGGTATGTGCCGAATCAACGACCAAGTTGTCTAGTGTTGAGGAACGACTCAAGTCCCTCACAAGGCAGCCAAAGGAGTACAGTTGGGAGTTCCAGAGTAGCTCTCTACATGAGTACATAGATAAGGCTTGCAGCACTACCAACCCACCTTTATAGATTGGGAAGATTAGGGCATGGTTCTTCAAATGCATAATGTTGGGTGACCGAGTGGAGCAACACGAGTTGAGAATCAAGTAACATAAACATAGTAGATTTCTAGGTACTCATCCTTCCCAAGGCATGGA
This sequence comes from Pinus albicaulis, assembly GCA_034641835.2. Lineage (NCBI taxonomy): Eukaryota > Viridiplantae > Streptophyta > Pinopsida > Pinales > Pinaceae > Pinus > Pinus albicaulis. The sequence goes on along the minus strand of CM076583.1, from coordinate 69,514,275 downwards.
TTGGCGAGAGATTATGAGTTGGTACTCTATTGATGGGTTGATTCCTAGGAGGATACCCACAACCAAGGGCATATTGCAGCTTGGGCCCTTTGGCACGGGCAATGATGGAGGGCTGAGATGGTACCATAACCCACAGGTCCCAGGACTTAGGTGGCATTAGGATCCAGGAGAATCCATTGGGGCCAGGATTGGTCGGAGGATTGTTTAGGATCCAGATGAATCTATCGAGGGAAGGATTGTTTGGGATCCAGGTATCGAAGGATCTATTCATGATCAATTAGCATGGAGGTATGGAATAACACACTGGGTTGTATCGGATCCTGGTATCAATTCTTATGCTGTGGATAATTGTGAATTGCTCGAGGGCAAGAAATCTTTGGGCGGGAGGATTTGTAATATTCCCTTTCTTGATCTCGCCAAAAAGGACATAATCTATCCATAGTATTTACTATGGTATTTTCCCATGGTATTTGCCTTCGATTTTCGAGGGAAAATAATAAAATGAGGTCTCTAGAGAGTCCATCAAGACTATAAAAGGGGATAGAAGCTAGGCATTTGGATTCATTCGAGTTTATCTATCTTATTGTGTTTTTCTTGAGAACTTGGCGTGGCCAGTTCCAGTTTGATCTGAGGGAAAAAAAACCTTGTGGGTATTATTTTGTCTGGTGGATCCATTTGGGGTCCACGATTGTGCTTCAATATTTGTTTTCTCTTTCAATGAATAATTGGGTATGCCACTACAGGGGCTCCGATATTTTTGTATGGGAATGTACTTGTTTCTTCAGTTAATAATATAAATAAAGGTTGCATTTCCAGTTCCTGTTGTGTTTAGTGTTTTGATTGCAATTATTTTTAACTAGAACACCTAGATGTGCCAGATGTTGATTATTTCACTGTTTGGGATATTATAGTTTGTGGACTCACACCATCTGGCTGGTTGTGCAAGGAGTGAACGACCTAGTTGGAGGGGTGCTTTGGATGTACTATGAGTGTTGGTGGACTATCTGCCATGACAATTGGTTTTTTGGTTTGGATTTTTTGTGTGGGATGAGTCAAGTAGCCAGATGGGGTAATATGAAACACTAATGTGGTTGGCCTTGATGAGGTACTAGGCTACATGGGCAAGGAGGTGGTCACTATGTGGAGTAGTCGGACGAGGGTGAGGGGATTGAGTAGCAGCAAGTAAATTCATTGGGTTGCATTGACCTTCCTCTTCCCTTCGATGTTTTAGAAGCACAACTTCGCCAAGTGTTAGAAGCGGTGGAGCAACTGGCCAAGTTTGACATGACGATCGCAACCAGGTTATCCCGTTCATGAATGAAATCTAGCACAATCAGTGGCACATGATGGATCAACTAGTCTCCCTTCGACAAGATCATAAGTGGCTCCCGGAGAGGTTGGATAATTTCAAAGGGAGGCATATATGGAGGCTCATGTCCATGAGGCCTTTCGTCAACCACGTGGCGATGGTCCAAATGATCCATCTCCAAGTAACCTTGCTGGTTAATGATGTTAGTGGGTTGTATTTGGCTCCTTGGGCGGTTCTGGTTTCTATGGGAAATCTAGTTTTGGTCTCTAAATTTTGATATGTCATTGTCTGTATCTTTTTGTCATTACCACTTGGCCAACAAGTCCAGTAAGAATGCGTCCAGGGGTGTTTTGAAACTATGTTGCTCACAATGTAACTTTTTCATTAATTAATATATTTTGTCGATTTACAAAAAAGAAGAAGAAGATGCCTCTCTCTATTAGGAAATAGAAAGCATATATCTATGGAGTAAAATTCATCTCTCTCTCTCTCTCACCCTCTATTTATTTACATGTAGACACATTGAATTTATGTTCTTATTAATATTATTTTAAAATGCTACATGTCGACTCCATATTAAGCATGGAAGGAATTACACATCTTCTTCATATATTGAATTAGTAAGCACTATCTCTCTCTACACACACACACACATTGAATTTATGTTGTTATTAATACGAGTAGTCTTTAGTGCGACTTTTTGAAGGGTTTTACGGTGGTTTTTTTTGGTCTAATTTCTTTAAAGTCCGGCAGGAATTTATTGAAAACAGAAGTTTGATGGGTAACCTTGCACAATGGAAGTGCCCTAGAGGTTTTTTAGGGTGCTGAATCCATATATGCAGTAAAAAAACCAGTTTAAATAACATAAATCAAGATTTTACCTCAATTTTTTCATCGGATTCCGACACGTGAAACTCCAAAAAGTTGCACTAAAGACAACTCCTTATTAATATTTCTATAAAATGCTATATATCAATGCCATGTTAAGCATGGAAGGAATTATACATCTCCTTCATATCCTTAATTAGAAGGCCCCCCTCTCTCTCTCTCTCTCTCTATATATATATATATATATATATATATATATCAAACAGTGGGAAAACCTATCATAACTCAATTGTTAAAACCAATAGTGGGGACAACCATCATTGGTTGCTATCCATGAATGTAGGTTGACTCATCATTGTTATTTAAGGAAAACCACGCCACATGGAATTACCCACTAGTGGTTCATAATGAGGCAGACTTTCACTCCTGTGAGATGCCTCTAGGTTTTGAGTCGTTTATCTATTTCCTTATGTTCGAGGAAGACAAACTCTTAGCCAAACAGAAGCAATTCTAGGGCATACTCCAAGCCCTATATACACATATTTCTACCAACTAACTAATCTTTATAGATGTAAAATTGTAAAATTATATTATGGAGTTGCCTTTAAGTGCAACTTTAAATTGTGGTGAGATCTTGATTTTTGTTGTTTAAAGTGATTTTTTTGACTAGATATATGGATTCATCACCCTAAAAACCTTTGAGGATTATGCATAATTCACCCATCAAATTTGTGATTTCAATGAATCCTTGCCATATTTTCAACAAATTAAATAAGAAAAAAAACCAAAAAACTTTTCAAAAAATCACACTTAAAAACAACTCATTATATTAATTATTATAAACACTAATTTTTTATTTTTATTTTTTTAAATTTTCTTTTATTTTTTAATTTTTAATTTTATATAATCAATATTAAAATAACTTTTTATTCTTATATTTATGTTCCATAGTAAAATGTAATTTTTACCCATATTTTTTGATTTTTAATTTTTAATATAGTATTATTTTATTTCTAGACCTGTTTAGAATCCGATACTAAACTAATTCTTATGTTTTCCATATAGCATAGATAAATTTGCATTTTAATTACAAAAATATCTATTTACTTATAGAAATCAATATGATTTTGTAATTATTATCAAACTCAATTTTCTAAATATTGATCATATTTATTTGACTTATTCTGGGTAGTGTGAGCGCATGTGGTTTGACTCCCATAATGGTCTGATACCCATCCCTTTCTCATGATAAGTTGGAGTGTGCATTAACGTGTTGTATGCGTTAAATGACAGAGGATTTGGGGCTCCACATTGACCTTGTGATAGATAGTGTTACTTCTCTAAGAAGAATTAAGAACTCTAAGCGTCTGGTTGGAGTTCCTGGCTTTTCCAATACAGGTAATCTTCGGACATTTATAACTAAGAGATTGCTAATCACCTGTCAAAATTTTATTTTAAAAAGAGAAATTAAGAACTCAGGGTGGCCCAGTTGGAGGGTGGTGCAGAGATGGACAACTTGAGACATGACACCTCATCACGTTACTTCGTCCTTCAATTCGTGCTCTCGCATTCAAATACCATTATTTTTCTCAACAACAGCGCTTGGGCTCCTTCAATTGGCGCTTTCGCATTTAACTTCCATTATCCAGTCAACGTCAACAGTTGGAGCGGTCGGCTTGCAGCACGCACATGACAGTTACCTCACTTCCTCGAAGATGGCTGAACTCGCCGAGCTGGTCAATTATTTTAATATCCTATTTTTCCAGTCAAGGCGGACCAAGAGTGAAGCGATTCAGATCCATTCAATTTAACCAAATCGACCAGAGCGGAATCAACAACTTCCGTGGAATATCGCACCTGTTACTGGATTTGTTAATTCTCTCTCAATTCGGATAACAGCACGCCAAAACTGGGAGCAGTAAATGGATGACAACGGGCCAGGTGCAAGTTCTGCTGAGATTGCAAGATGGGCCAAAACCATCAACAAAAAGTTATGCAAATTAGCCAAAGAGACAAAAGAAGTCTGTCCCGCCAAGGAACACGCAGTGAAACGAGTGCTTTTGCAATTTGAATCATTCGTTCTCAAACTAGCTCAGGTTATGAAAGAGCTATTGGCAGATGCAGAAACCCTGAGTGTCAATTACATGGGTTTCGATATGAAGCTGCTGGAAGACGAGGTTGAAAACGCTGAAACTCTAATACATGACATATCTGGTAGGTCTTCGCTCTATTTATTAACTTGTTGCTTCACTGTGATTGATCGAGTCAAGGTTTTCGCAAATAGTTCAGGTACATTTCTGGAGAATGTAATCTTGGAAGGCTCTTCCGTTGCTTTAAGGTTTCATGTTTCCGAAGCCAAGCAGTTGATAGAGAGGGGACTTCCCAAGCTTGAATTAAAGGATCAGATTCTTTGCAATTATTTTGAGGATGGTGCTCTGGATTCAATTGTAGCCGACTACTCCCTCAGCATCAAGCTCGCGGAACAGATAGCGGAGAGTTTGCAGATTCCATTAGACTCGGATGCTTTTTCCACAGAATTGGAGAACTTGAAGGTCGAGAGGACCGAGGCAGAGCAATTCAAAGGGAAGGTACACTCTCTATATTTGGAGCAGTTTATTGTTCTGCTAGAGAAGGCAATTGCTTCAAAGCGCAAGCCTATCCGGACATCCTCCTATGTTAAAGATGAGTCCAGTCATGGAAAACAGAGCGCCCACAGAAACGTCCCCATGCTTCCATTGCAGTCATTTATTTGTTCCATTACAAAGGATATTATGCGGGACCCAGTCCAGATTAGCTCGGGTCAGACCTATGAGCGTGCTGCCATCGAAAGATGGTTTGAAGAAGGCCATACCAGGTGCCCAACAGGGGTTGAATTGAAAAACATCAAGATGAAGTCGAATTTTGCGTTGAAACAGTCCATTGCAGAATGGAGAGAGCGGAATTATGATATCAGGTTGGAAAATGCAAATGAAATTATTAACAATTCAGAGGATGAGGAGGAGCGGTTAAAGGCAGTTCAAGAATTACAAGCTTTATGTGAAGAGGATTCATTAAATAAGTATAAAGTAGCAGCCAAGGATCTCATTCCCAGGCTAGTTAAATTCACAAAATCTCCCAGCAAGTTGGCTGTTAAGGCATTCTCTACTCTGACTGTCCTTGCAAAAGACAATGCCGAAAACCAGGTAATTGAGCCAAAATGTTCCTTTCTTATGTAATTGCTTTCAAACAGAAGGAAAACTAAAGAGGTATTGATGAGTTAGAATGAATTTGTCTAGAAGTTTCATCGTGTCAGACTTGCTTGATTCTAAGCATGGTTGCACAATAGAGGGTTTCTTGCAGAAAATAAGCTCATTTAAAAATTTCAGATTGAAAATGAAATTATTCCATCGAGAGGAGAAGAAAAAGTTTCAAGTAATTCATTGTTTTTGTCACACACTTCAAAGGTCAAATAGTGGGCCATTTTAGGTCTCTTCAAGAGCTAATCGGTTCCATACCCTAAAGCAAGGGAAAATATTAGCGTATGAGTATGAAGAAGATTCTTAAAGCTCAAGGCGAATCATTCTGAAGTGGTGGTCGACACCCTTCATATGCAAGTCAAATCTGGAAAACTGAGCCTAAAATTTTGGCAGAGGCTGTACGAAAAACTCAACATTATGAAGAGCAAGATTAGGGCCATAAGGAAAGCTGGAGGAGATTAAAGGAAGCAAAGAAGTGAAGGGAAAATAACAAAGATGATTTAAGCCTCTTTCTCACTCATGCCAGCATGGACAAGAGCATGAATCTAAATGGCCATCCCATTGTAGGACACGGCCACTAAGTATGAAATTGGAAATATAGTCTGCTTCAAATGCAGCGGGGTATAAGGGACATTATGCTAGATGTCGGAGAATGTAGTGAATGTACCATGGATATGTACCACTTTCAAAGATCAAGATGCCAATCATCATAGTACCATGATAGAAGTGCAAGGTAAGCTTGCTGATCAAACAGATTCAGTCTTTAATATTTATTGATCCTGGAGCTAGTCATAATTTTATGTCACATAAGATAGTAGAGTGGTACAAGCTTAAGGCAAAGAAGCATGGCAGACTATGCTTAGTCCAATTGGTCACCAAAACAAAAAAGATTATTAAGGAAGTAGTAAGAGAATGCCCATATGGATTGCTTGGCTTATCTACTAAGACAAGTCGTATCATTTACCTCTTGGATCGTATGGTGTCCTAATCAGAATTGAGTGGTTGGAGCAACATAAAGCAAAAGTGGATTGTTACAATAAGAACTTTGATTTTGTCAACGACGAGGAATCATGAGCATTTTACAACAGATACATAGTCTAATATCTCTGTGATCTGGTGGATCAATAAAATGCTCAAATTTCAAAGTGCTCAAAACGACTCGAAACCAGCGCCAAAGCGAGGATCTCATCGCCCTGAATCCAACGCAATTCGTTTCACTCAAAACCGATATCAGATGCTCCCGATATCGCGTTCTGATCGAATTGGCAAACAACTAAATTTTTTGTAAAGTGGGTTGCTGGTACACCCAGTTACCCATTCAGCAGTCCGTACGCTAACTGGGCAGCTGATTGGGCATGATTGTATTTTTTGAGGGCCTATGGTTGGATGACAAGTTTCATCGTCTTATTGGTTCAACTTGGTTCAATTTTTATAGGTCAAGGGTTCGTTTATGTGGACTAATTAGAGAGGGTCACGTGGGCCAATCAGTGGCTGCCACATGGCCTCTTAATGGTCATGTAAATTGTTTGGTATGGCCAGAGTAGGCCTCCACAGGATTCGAACCATAGACCTTCGGGGTGGCACCGCGGGCTCATACCACTGCGCCGTCGGTGTTCCTTGTTAAACTATGGACTCGGGTCATATTTAAAGTTTATTGTATTGTTTGTTGGGGGTTGGGACCGGGTTAACCCCTGGATCCCGGTCCACCCAACTACGATACATGGCGGGCATACAAGGGCTCAGGGTTAACCCCGACCCCAACACCATATTATATGCACCCCAAACCATAGTATATATCATAATCCAAAGTTCGGGTGGAGGTGACATAACATGTAATGGTTAGCACATGTGAAAGGTTTGGGCAGTCAGTTTTATGTTAGCGGGAACCTTACCTCCAACCACCGACACTCAATACCAGTCACGACATGTGAACAAGTTTGCAGGTTATGTTGGAGGTCACAGTTGAAGTTATGGCACGGATCGTGGCAAACCACGAGTTCTAACTGCCGACGATCTATAATGTTGATTTAGGGTAGCATCAGTTGTGCTCTAAGTCTCAAATTTTGTGGAGAGACTTAGGCACATGTATTCCAGATAACCCAGAAATCATTTAGTGAAATTCCACCCAGATTGTATTCTATTAAAATAATTAATTATTTTAAATGGAACCCAAAGTCCAAACTTTGGGAAATAAAGTAATTGAAGGGAATTAATAGAATATGGGTGTGAATGTTCTAGAAAAGGTGGATGTTAATCTTAACCATTGATTAGAGATCTAATCTGGGCCGTTGAATTCTCAACGAGAAGACTATAAGAATGGCTTGAAGGGTCATTTGGAAAACACATTGAGACAGAGAAAGAAACTAGAGATCGAAATTCTTTAGTGAGCATTGCTTACGGAGAATATCGATGGAGAGGATTCTCATAGAGAGGGGCAAAGATAATTTTCAGAATGAAGAATTCCAGATCTGAGGAGTGAACAAAGAGAAGACAACATGAGCCACAAGCAGTTGCGCAGAGCCAGTGACAAAGAGATTACGTTGGGACTGCGCAAAGCTATAGAGGGAGTTTCATTTTCTGTGGAAGAGACAACAGAGGGTCATTGCAAGTTCCTGGAGGACATTTCGGAGGGTAGAAGATTCCAGTTTCCAGCCAGCAGTGAGTACCAGTGCAAAGACATAGAGCAGCTACAGGTGTGACACAGTCAGGGTAGAAGATTCCAGTTTCCAGCCAGCAGTGAGTACCAGTGCAAAGACAGAGAGCAACTACAAGTGTGACATAGAGACTGTGTGGGTGACGCAGTCATTGCGCAGAGGCAGCGTACAACAACTTAAGTCAGGTGTAGGTCAGTGTCGGAATAACATGGAAGAGTGAGATTTGTCTCACAAGACTTTATTTGTCAGATTTATCTATATGATTTAACAGGATTGAAAATCATAACTTTGTATTCAAAAAAATTACTGCATCATATTAAAACCTTTAGCTGCTGCATCGATTTTCCCACATTGGGTTTTTCCGGGGACAATTGTCTAAAAATAACAGTGTCCTTGTGTGTATACTTGTTCTAGTATTTCTTTCTTGTACTTGTTTATTGTGAAGACTGCAGTGTATTTCATTTTCATATTTATCACAACATTTGTTAAACAATTTACTTCAGTTAGGCAATAGAAGAAATTTAATCAGTGGCTGCAGTAGGATTCCGAGTAACGAAATTTTCACATGGTATCAGAGCTGACAGATCCAGAAGAGGCTGTACTGAGCAGAAGAGGGAGGAGACTGCATAGACAGTGAACCAGGTTCCTCAAGGGACTGCGCAATAGGCTCAACGTTAAGCTTCAGAAGGGATGCAGTTTGTTTTTGCAGAAGGAAAGAGCACAGATATGTATGTAAAGCTTAGATATCTTATCTTCTAGAATAGAAGAAGGTTGTGCATCGTTATCGAGTTCAACATCTGTAGGTATTTGGTACATTCATAGTGGGGATTCAGCTCATATGACTGGAGTACGAGAATATTTCTTGAGTTTATCAAGAAGAGTAGATGGAATTCTAGATCACTATGGGGAACATAACAAAATGCACTCCAGTAGGGAGAGGCACCATAATGTTTCAGACGGAAGCGAGAACCAACATCAGAGCCACGAATGTGCTGCATGTGTCAAGGCTTAGGATGAATCTAATTTCAGTGTCCCAGTTACAGGACAAGGGATATGATGTACACTTCATCGAGAAGAAGGCATATGTCAAGCATCCAAGCTGGAAGAAGAGGAAGCAAATTGGAACTCGAAGCAATAGATTATATAGATTGCAGCTTGAGTCTCCAATGGAATTGATAGGCAACAATCTTGATGGCGAGAGAGACTTGAACGAACTATGGCACAAGAGAATGGGACATCTGCACCATGGAGCACTGAGGATGCTCAAAGATATTGTTACTGGTGTACCAGTCCTCAGTACGAAGCATGATGACGTATGCAGGGGGTCCGTATTAGGGAAATACGCTAAAGGAGCCTTTCCTAGAAGTGAGAACCGAGCAATAGGTGCATTAGGATTGATACATTCAAACATTTGTGGCCCGATGTCCACTAATGCTCTCAACGGTGGAAAATATTTTGTCACCTTCATTGATGATTACTCCAGGAAGACTTGGATTTACTTCCTAAAGACTAAAGATGAGGTCTTTGATCGGTTCAGAGAGTTTAAAGCTCTCGTAGAGAACATGACAGGGAAGAAAATAAAGTATTGTGCTCAGACAACAGTGGAGAATACATAGATGGAAACTTCACAAATTTCTGCACAAAGGAGGGCATCAAGAGAGAGTGGACAACTCCATACAATCCACAACAAAATGGTGTAGACAACAGTGGAGAATACACAAATGGAAACTTCACAAATTTCTGCGCAAAGGAGGGCATCAAGAGAGAGTGGACAACTCCATACAATCCACAACAAAATGGTGTAGCGGAGCGGAAGAACAAGACTATTGTAGGGGCAACAAAAGCCATGTTATATGACCTAGAACTGCCTAGATTCTTATGGGCAAAGGCATGTAACACAACTGTATACATTCAGAATAGAACTCCTCACAAAGCATTGGGGAAGAAAACACCTGAAGGAGTTTTCACAGGGAAGAAACCGGAAGTAGGACACCTCCGAATATTTGGAAGTCTGGCATATTGCCACGTGCCAGATGAGAAAAGAAGTAAACTTGATTAGACTACAGAGAAGGGGTATCTCGTAGGATACAACGAGACCTCAAGAGCATACATAATCTAAAGAAAGTTGTTGTGAGGCGAGATGTTAAATTCATGAAAGATAGAGCCTTCCGGAAATCTTGTGAGATGCCAACAGAGGATCAGGCAACAGAGGTTCCTTTAGTCCAACATCAGCAGGGGCAACAGGAAGGACAGGTAGGAGGACAAACACCAGGATCTAGTACAGTAACCAGTACTAGCATTTCCATAGGAGAGGAAGAGTTTGGAGGTTCTCAACAGATGGAACATCAAGCACAAGAGGAGGAATTGAGAGAGCCTCCTACTGAGGGGTGCAGAGGAGTTCATTGGAGCTCCCAGAACCGAGAAGAGGCAACTTAGACAACCTGATAGGTACCAGACATTGGTTGCACATGTAGAGGAACCCTCCAGTTTTTAGGAAGCAGTTCAGCACCAAGTATGGGTGGATGCCATGGTAGAAGTGTACACTTCTATCATGACGAATGATGTCTGGGAATTTGTATCTAGACCAGAGAATAGATCGGTTGTAGGATCAAGATGGATCTACAAGATCAAGTACGCTGTAGATGGTAATGTGGAAAAGTACAAGGCAAGGTTTGTGACAAAGGGGTATGCGCAGAAAGAAGGAATCGACTATGAAGAGACCTCCCCCCCAGTTGCCAGATACACCTCCATCAGATCTGTTGTATCCCTGGCAGCTCAGATGGGATGGGAGATTCACCAAATGGATGTCAAGACAACGTTCTTGAATGGGGTGATAGAAGAGGAGGTGTACATAGAACAACCTGAGGGTTTCGAAACTCATGAGAATAAATATCATGTATGTAGACTGAAGAAAGTCCTATATGGGCTCAAGCAGCCCCTCATAGCGTGGTATGGTTGGATAGATAGCTACTTGCAGCAGTTGGGATTTGTCAAGAGTGATGCAGATCCCAATCTCTACTATTTATTGGTAGAGAATGAGCCTCTAGTTCTAGTACTATATGTAGATGACCTGTTCCTTACAGGATCATCTAGGCTCATAAGGATTGCAAGAGGAATCTGGAAGTAGAATTCGACATGAAGGACTTGGGGTTGATGCGTTATTTTATAGGATTGGAGGTATGGCAAAAGAATGAAGAAATCTTCCTGGGGCAAGGGAGATATGGCATGGAAATTCTGAAGAGGTTTAGGATGCAGGATTGCCGATCCATGGCGATGCCTATGATCACCAACTAGGAGAAGATAGATGCATCAAGATGATCACCAACTAGGAGAAGATAGATGCATCAAGAGACAAGGAAGTAGACCCCACCTTGTATAGACAACTCATTGGGTCACTCATGTATCTGGTCAATACCAGGACAAACATTTGTTTTGCTGTCAACACCCTTAGTTAGTTCATGGTGGAACCGAAAATGGTACATTGGGCAACAACAAGGCACATTCTCAGATATGTGCGGGGAACAGTCAGATATGGGTTGAAATACACCCAAGGAGATGATGTCAGATCAAGCGGGTTCACAGATGCAGATTGGGCAGGTAGTTCAATTGACCGAAAGAGTACCTCTGGGTATTGTTTCAGCGTTGGATCATAAATGATTTCCTGGTGCAGCAGGAAACAAAAGTTGGTAGTATTAAGCTCAGTTGAAGCAGAATATATGGCAGCTAACACAACAACGTGCGAAGCCATATGGCTTAGAAAGCTTCTTGTGAGCTTGTTCAGGAAAAGGATGGAGTCGACTAGTGTTTACTGTGAAAATCAGAGTTGTATCAAGCTCTCTGAGAATCCAGCATTTCATGATCTGTCCAAACACATAGACATCAGATGCCATTTTATTAGAGACTGTGTTCAGCTTGGGGTTGTACAATTGCAGTATGTTCCCACAAGAGATCAAGTAGCAGATGTATACACAAAGGCTCTAGGAAGAACGAAGTTCGTTCAGTTCAAGGAGCAGTTGGGTATGGTTGAGAACCTGTTTCAGTAGTAGATGGGTCGCAGCAGTTTAGAGGGAGTTGTAGTACAGTAGCAGTTGGCAGTAGTACAAATGCATAATTTGCACAGAGTTGATGGGCAGTAGGGTTAGACATTGACAGCGCAGAGGAAGATGCTTCAGGGTCAAAGTAGTGTGCAACAGGGCATATTGTTAGAGCACATTCCTCGCTAAGAGGGAGTGTTGATTTAGGATAGCATCGGATGTGCTCTAAGTCTCAAATTTTGTGGAGAGGCTTAGACACATATATTCTAGATAACCCAGAAATCGTTCAGTGAAATTCCACCCGGATTGTATTCTATTAAAATAATTAATTATTTTTAATGGGACCCTAAGTCTAAACTTAAGGAAATAAAATAATTAAAGGGAATTAATAGAATATGGGTGTGAATGTTCTACAAAAGGCGGATCAAGTCAAAAGTTAATCTTAGCCATTGATTAGAGATCTAATTTGGGCCGTTGAAGTCTCAACGAGAAGACTATAAGAATGGCTTGAAGGGTCATTTGGAAAACACATCGAGACGAAGAAAGAATCCAGAGATCGAAATTCTTTAGTGAGCAGTGCTCAGGGAGAAGATCGATCGAGAGGATTCTCATAGAGAGGGGCAGAGATTATTTTCAGAAGGAAGAATTCCAGATTTGAAGAGTGAACTGAGAGAAGACAACAGGAGCCACAGGTAGCTGCGCAGAGCCAGTGATGCAGAGATTACGCTGGGACTGCGCAGAGCTGCAGAGGGAGTTTCGTTTTCTGTGGAGGAGACAACAGAGGGTCATTGCCAGTTCCCGGAGGACATTTTCGGAGGGCAGAAGATTCCAGTTTCCAGCCAGCAGTGAGTACTAGTGCAGAGACCGGGAGTAGCTACAGGTGTGACACAAAGACTGTGTGGGTGATGCAGTCACTGCGCAGAGGCAACGCATAGCAACTTAAGTCAGGTGCAGGTCAGTGCCAGAATCCCGTGGAAGAGTGAGATTTGTCGCACAAGACTTTATTTGTCAGATTTCTCTATATGATTTATTAGGATCAACAATCATAAATTTGTACTCAGAAAAACTACTGCATAATATTAAAACGCTCAGTTGCTGCACTGGTTTTCCCACATTGGGTTTTTCCGTGGACAATTGTCCAAAAATAACGGTGTCCATGTGTGTATACTTGTGCTAGTATTTCTTTCTTCTACTTGTTTATTGTGAAGATTACAGTGTATTTCATTTCAATATTTATCACAACATTTGTTAAATAATTTTCTTCAGTTAAGCAATAGAAATTTAATCAGTTGCTGTAGTAAGATTCTGAGTAGCGGAATTTTCACATATAGGCCATATCACATACAAATAGTTGGCATGGTTAAATTATGTGTTGGCCAGTCAAATCGGCGGAAACTTAACCCATAACAAAGTAACGAGACCATAGTTCACCGGTGGCGTCTAGTTTAATGTTTTGGTGCGAAATTTTTTTGAAAGTAACAACGGTGGGTGTTAACCCAACCAGGCATGAACCATAGTTTGAAGAGCTGTGTTTAAAATCGGCAGGTTTGTTCAAATGGTCCAAGATCGACAGCGCCAAACACGATAAGTGGCACCTTTTTATGTGGTTCATTGGCGACATAGTCCATTTAAGTGTTCGACAATTTGCACTCGAAACGACGGGAATCTAACTGGCGCGGGGCAAAATTGTCGCCCCACGTGGACGAAAAAGGCAGATTTTGTAGAACAGTTAGCAGGTGGGTGCAAATTGGAGGACAGTTAATAGGGAAACTTCTCTGGAGCATGACTCAGTCAATTTTTGACCTTTTTGAGTGCAGAAAGAACCTAGCTAGGGGTTTTTCACTGTCTGGAGCCATTGGAGACATTGTTTTTTCATTCTGAGCACTATAACTTGATGTAAACACATATTTTTGAGCATAATGAAAGAGGCCTATCATTGGAGATGTAGCCCAGGAGGGGTGAACTCCTTCATCATTTGCTGTCTTGTGTATGCTGTTATGGTACTGATGTCTTCTTTATTTTCTGCAAAACTGAGTTTTAAAAGCATGTTTATGTGTTAATGTAATTGACATAATTGGCTAAAAACCCGAAACATTTCACTTGCAATTTTCACCATAAACTCTCAAGTTTACATATACAAATCAAGTTTGGTTTCAGAGCTTTGGTTCTTAGTTTGTTTTGAGGGTTTAATTTTGTTGCAAGTATTTCTAATGCTTACATGGTTGAAGCTCAAAAGAGGAGAAGGAAAGCTTCTGGTAGCAAGTCCTCAAGTGTAAATTTATGTTGATGTTCTATGCTTGATGCAATTTTACTTTTTACCATAGCAATCACATAAACAATCAAGTAAAATGTTGATAGAGCATACCAGTGGATCTATAGAAGACAAACCAGAAACAAAAAAATGTGGTGGTGCGTTACGACGGTCAAGAGGATGCTTCAACCAGCAAAGTCTCCTTGGTCATCCAACCCAGCATGTGTCACAACAGCCCTCAAAACAGCCACACGGTCAACTCAAAGTCAACCCTAGAAAAGCCGACGCTGCCCCAACGGCAGCAATAACGGCAGCAACGGCAACAACAACGGCAACAACGGCAACAATGGCAACATCAACAGCAACAATGACAACAACAATGACAGCAACAATGGCAGCAATGACAGCAACAACGGCAACAACGGCAACAACAACGGCAACAACAATGACAGCAACGGCTTCGTCCTTCTTTTCCACGTGTGAACTGAAACTGCCTCCAAGGAGTTCGTATTAAATCAAAGGAGGAGATGATGTGTGAGGATGAGATGAGTGAAAAAGTCCTCCAATGTTGACTCTATTTATATCAATCACTGTGGTGTGTGACACATCTGCTGGGGGTGTAAAACCTTAAGGCCGACCTGCACATATTTGAAATTATTAAAAATAAATTCAAAATTAATGTTCTGCTCATCAGATTAAGATCAATTTTAGATTGATCTTACACCTCTCCGAAAGAGGAACCCAATACAAATATTGGTATCTTCATCTGAGTATCACATCATGGAGTTTGGACCTAGTTGTCCAATTTTAACATCAAGTTAGGTCAAGGAGAGCACATTTGCCACAATCTCCACCACAAATTTCACCAAAAGCCTCACCAGTCATGGCACATGAAGGAGAGCCTGACAATATGTCAGAGGATGAGAAGGCTTTCAGAAAAACATTCTTTGACATGACACAAATGGTGAAAGTTCTCTATGAAGAGAGGAATACAAGGTTGCAACAAGGTGAGAGTTCCACTCCTCCAAAGGGAGATGGAGATTAGCCTCCAAAAGGAGATGGAGGAGATGGGGACAAGCCTCCAAAAGGGAATGGAGGGAATGGTGACAAACCACCTTTAACTCCACCTTTCTCTTCACCTCCATTTTCACCATCATCATCTTCTACATCAACCCCTTCACAAACACCTCCACATTCTCCAAAGGGACATTGTAAAACTCTACTTTTAAAAATTGACAAAAAGTTTGAATTGCCTATGTATAATGGAGAGGTAAATGTTGAGAGATTAGATAATTGGGTTCGTCAGATTGAAGTGTATTGCAAGATACAAAGGATCAAAGATGATGAGACCAAGATTCAATTTGCTTCATTAAGGTTGGAAAGTGCAACACTCATTTGCTGGGAAGCCAAAACTCAAGAGGACATGAAGAAACATGGTAAGGTCTTATCTTCTTGGAATGATTTTGTTGCTGCAATAAGAAGACAATTTCATCCATTAGCATACAAGCAGAAAGCTATCATGGATTGACAAAACTTTAGGCAATTAAAGGGTCAAAGTGTGCAAAGTTATACCCAAGAGTTT
Source organism: Pinus albicaulis (assembly GCA_034641835.2). Classification (NCBI taxonomy): domain Eukaryota; kingdom Viridiplantae; phylum Streptophyta; class Pinopsida; order Pinales; family Pinaceae; genus Pinus; species Pinus albicaulis. The sequence goes on along the minus strand of CM076583.1, from coordinate 69,498,381 downwards.
AAAAGGAGAGCATTGATATTGACTGTAGATTTGTCATCTCAAGACACTTTACTCAAATACATTGGAGGTTTACATAGTTACTTGAGACATACTATTCTCATGTCTAGCCCTACAAGTTTAGATGAGGTTTGTGTACAGGCCACACATCTAGAAGTAAGAGGGAAGAATGTTTCTAATGAGACAAGTGAGAACACCTTTGAATCTGGAGAAAAAGGAAAAGGTAAGTTCAAGGGAAAAGGGAAGAAGAATGCTGCCATCAAGATGGAGAAAGAAAAACTTACATGCAAACACTGTTCTAAAGAGGGGCATGATGAAGATCATTGATGGAAACTTCATCCAGAGATGAGACCCAAAAAATTTAAAAACAAGGAGAAAGAAAAGACAACTGCAACTGCACAACATGATTTAGGTTATGATTCCGGAGATGAAACAAAGATCACAGCCATGGGTTTGAAAGGTAAGGACATTGCAAGTACTAGTTCTTCAAATTGTCTCAATGAAACTCAAAATGAAAAAACAAGAATAGAGCTTTTCCACATTAGAGTTATTTCAAAACATACCAAGTTGGACACACTATTTGATAGTGGTTCACAAGAAAATCTTATCTCTGAAGACATTGTCAAGAAGTTGAATTTAGAGACCATTCCTCATCCTAAACCTTATCCTTTAGGTTGGGTATGTGAGAATGCAAAATTGCAGGTGACAAGGAAATGCATACTTAGATTTGCAATCATTGCAAACTTTCTTGATGAGGTTGAACTTGATGTAGTTCCGCTTGATATATGTGGTATAGTTTTGGGAAGCCCATATCTTTATGATAGGAGGGCTATTTTTCATTGCCATGAGAACACATATCATTTGTTCAAGAATGGGATTGAGTACATTGTTAGAGTGCATATCAAGAAATTGAGTTTGTCTCTTGTTAATGCTGGACAAATGAAGAGGATTGTTAATGCTAGTCAGAATTTGCATTGTTAATGTTCAAGCACAAAGATGTTGAGAATGAAGTCTTTGAAAGAAAGAAAGAAATAAAGTATTTTTAATGTCCACGAGGCTAAAAATATCTTATGGGACAGATTGCTTCTCCATTTGGCTCTTGTATTCGACCCTTTTCCTGTGAAGTTTTACAATAACCGCCCCCAGCTTTTCGACAAACTCTTCGCTAAATAGATTATCCCAAGAACTAGCTGCCAAAATACCTGCATAATTTTCGCTGCTGTCTTTGAAGGCCTCGCATTCTAAAATGAAATGTTTTTCTGTTTCCACTTTTCCGGAGGAGCAAAAAATACATACTCTTTCCTCCCACTTTTCTTTTGGCCTTTTCCAACGCCCTGTATCACAACGGAGTTTATGAGAATTGGTCCTTAATTGAGCAATAAGAATTTTAGATCTCCAAGAAATATTGGTCCCTATGTATGCCTTTTGCTGATGGTTATGAGTGAGGTTAAACTCTTCAATGTAGTACCTCTTCTTTCTCCCTAGCTCTTTCTCCCAAGTATTTTTGTGGAACTTATCCATAACAAAAGTTTTTATCTTTTTATTGTTTGTAGGACACATGCTCAAGCAAATACCCCATTTACTAAACCATTTGTTATTTTGCCGCATCCAAGTCTTCTTTCTTTTGCACAATCTGTCACTAAACACAACCTTAGGCCATCTACCCTCTTCCATTTGCTCAATTTTTTTCAAATACCTTATGACTCGCACCATAGCAATTGCTTGAAGGATATGAATCAAGTTTGAAATCTGATTTCATTGAGGTTTCTCATTCATGTGATAAGATGTTTCAGGAGTCTAACATGTTGCCTCCAAAAAGAGGTAAACGACATGAAGTGAAATTGCAGCAGGATGCATCATTGTGAACATTGGTGTGAACAAGCTGCTAGTGATAAAGAATGCAAGGGTCAAAAAGCAAATGCAAAGGCTATTTGATAAAAAGGACATTGATCCCAAATCATGTTCTTGTGGGTTTCATAATGTTTTGGCTTTGAAGATGGAAGGTGCATGGCGATGGCGATCACATTTGATAAAGACTCGAGCCAAGTGCAAGGCTAAACATGGTAAACATCGTCATGACGACAGTGTTCAAGGTGAAGTGAATTTGAAATTGCATAAGTTTCCTTTTATTGAAGACTGAGCAGGGAATGTGCATATTCCTTCAAAGGTAGTTTTCTGCTCTGAAAATCGTGAAAACTTGCAGCAAGATTTCATTTTTGACAGTAAGACAAGGACTCCAAAATCAGGGAAAGTGATGTACTTTCATGAAAAGCTCAAAGCGACAAATCCAAGCAAGGCTAAGTGGATTGAGACTGGAAGGGTGAGGGAACTGTACCCTCATCTATTTGTTGACTGATAATGAGCTTTTGGAGGTCCAAAAGCTTCTAGTGGGGAGGAATGATATGGTGGATTAGTAAAATCCTCAAATTTCAAAGTGCTCGAAACGGCTCAAAACTAGCGCCAAAGCGAAGATCTCATCGCCCTGAATCCAACGCAATTCGTTTCACTCAAAACCGATATCGGATGCTCCCGATATCGCGTTCTGATCGAATAGGCAAACAACGAAATTTTTTGTAAAGTGGGTTGTAGGTACACCCAGTCAGCAGTCCGTACGCTGACTAGGCAGCTAACTGAGCATGACTGTGTTTTTTTGAGGGCCTATGATTGGATGACAAGTGTCATCGTCTTATTGGTTTGAATTGGTTCAATTTTATTGGTCAAGGGTTCATTTATGTGGACCAATTAGAGAGAGCCACATGGGCCAATCAGCGGCTGCCATGTGGCCTCCTAATGGCCTTGTAAAATTTTTGGTATGGCAAGAGCAGGCTTCCACAGGATTTGAACTATAGACCTCTGGGGTGGCAGCGCGAGGTCATACCACCACACCACCAATGTTCCTTGTTGAATTATGGACTCGGGTCATATTTAAAGTTTATTGTATTGTTTGTCGGTGATCGGGACCGGGGTTAACCCCTAGCCCCCGGTCCATGCAACCACGATACGTGGTGGGCATACAGGGGCAGGGGCCCGGGGTTAACCTCGGCCCCAACACCATATGCCAACCATATATAACACAATAAACCATAGGTTATATCGCATATGCCAACACCATATTATATGCACCCCAAACCATAATATATATCATAACCCAAAGTTCTGGTGGAGGTGACATAACATGTAACGGTTAGCACATGTGAAAGGTTTGGGTAGTCAGTTTTATGTTAGCGGGAACCTTACCTCCAACCACCGATGGTCAATACCAGTCACGGCATGCGAACAAGTTTGCAGGTTATGTTGGAGGTCACGGTTGGAGTTATGGCGCGGATTGTGGCAAACCACGAGTTCTAACCACCGACAATCTATACGCCATATCACATAAAAACAATTGACACGGTTAAATTATGTGTTGGCCAGTCAAATTGGCAGAAACTTAACCCATAGCAGAGTAGCAAGACCATAGCTCATCGGTGGGGTTTGGTTTAATGTTTTGGTGTGGAAAATTTTTGAATCTACCCACGGTGGGTGTTAACCCAGCCAGGCACGAAACATAGTTTGAAGAGCTGGGTTTAAAATCGGCGGGTTTGTTCAAACGGTCCAAGATCGACGACCACAAACGTGACAAGTGGTGCCTTTTTATGTGGTTCATGGGCGACATAGTCCATTTAAGTGTTTGACAATTTGCACCTAAACCGGTGGGAATCTCGCCGAAGCGGGGAAAAATTGTCACCCCACCTGGTCGAAAAAGGCGGATTTTGTAGAATAGTTAGCAGGTGGGTGTGGATTGGAAGATAGTTAGCAGGAAAACTTCTGTAGAGCATAACTCTGTCAATTTTTGACCTTTTTGAGTGTAGAAAGAGCCCATCTAGGGGTTTTTGACAGTTCTGGAGCCATTCGAGACATTGCTTTTGCATTCTAAGCACTGTAACTTTATGTAAACACATATTTTTGAGCATAATGAAAGAGGCCCAACATTGGAAGATGGACTAGGAAATGTAGCCCAGGAGGGGTGAACTCCTTCATCATTTGCTGTCTTATGTATGTTGTTATGGTACTGATATCTTATTTATTTTATGAAAAACTGAGTTTCAAAAGCATGTTTATGTGTTAATTTAATCGACATAATTGACTTGTTAAACTCCGCCATGGTAAACACACGAGACATAGAAGACATGAGAAAGATAAGACATTGGATGCATTTATTATTCATAAATGGTGCATTTATAGTACATTAGGTGACCCTTGGATTCATCTTCCAAGGTCTCTTGGACTTCTTATGTCCATTGGCCTTCTACACCTACCCATAGAGGATTAGATGTCCAACATACCCCCCATTAATCCGAAGGGGTATGTGTGAGTCCAAGAAGAGAGCTGTAATACAAAAATGGCAAAGTATGCATGTCAACACTTATGCTGAATGAGCTCTCTAAAATGTTGGCATAAAGAGGTGGTTTAAGGATGACCACCAACACTGGAACGCTTAGTGTAGTTCCCAGAACTCTTCCAAATCTGGCAAGAAGCTGAGGTTTTTTGCTAGAGGAAGTGCTCCTCATATTTTGAAGAGGGAGACCTTCAGCCTAGAAGAATGGAGGTCTACAACCTGTGATGGTTTAAGGATGACCACCAACACTGGAATGCTTGATGCATTTCCTGGAACTCTTCCAAAACTGGCAAGAAGCTGAAGTCTTCTGCTAGAGGAAGTGTCCCAAATTCTTTGAAGAGGAAGAATATCAACATCGCATAGATGGTTTAAGGCTGACCACCAACCAAAGGAATGATCATGGGCATTTGTGTCTCTGGCTACAACTCTGAATCTGGAATGAAAGGTTGTGGCTCAGGCTTGCTTGAACTGCCGTGTCTCTGGCTACAACTCTGAATCTGAAATGACAGGTTGTGACTCAGGCTCGCTTGATGTGGCTTTGAAGCTTGTAGATGACCATCATTTTCCTCGCTATCAGATACAAGGTGAGATGATGGTGAAAACTCAACTGCAAAACCTTTTAATATTCTAGAAGAAATTTTGTCATATGACTGAAACATCTTCTTGGCTATTGATGCCCATTGCCATGAAACGATCCATCCAAGATGAATCTTTGTTCTTTCAAGAGGCTTGTTTATGAAGCATCTGTGTGAAGAATGGGTGTGCCGACCACAGTGCTTGCATGGGTGAAGATTGAAACAATGATCTTTCATATGGCCAACTCGATCACAGTGTTGGCATTTTACAATCTATTGTTGCTGTTGTGGAAGAGGAGTAGAATATAGAACAACTGTATGTGAGCTATCATGAAGAAATTCGACACTATGAAATTTGATGGGCTTGGAGTAGTCTGGAATATGAAAGGACACCTCCTTGTCATATCCAAGACCAATTCTGTGTTTGTTGTGGACAAGCTCTACCCAAGGTCTAATGATGGGCTTGGGAGGTGAAGAGTGAGCTTTTGCATCTACATACAAATCTTCTCTTGTACTGGGCTCAGTGATCTGACCAATATCTTGTTGTTGATGGGAGTTTGTCTCCATGTTTTGAACAAAAACAAGTTCAAAATGACAACTCTTTTGCTAAAGCTCATCTCGCTGAAGCTCTGACTCAAGCTGCAAAAATTCTATCTTTTCTTGTGCATTTTGTAGACAAATATTAACATTAGACAGAGTTTCCTTGCTGATTTTTATTTTATCATCCATTGTAGAGAGTATCAAAGTATTAAATAACTCTAATACTTCATTAAGCTTGGCCATAATCGCAATAGTATAGACTTAGCGAATGAGATGTTGTCTAGTATTGGAGTTTTTCTTTTCCCATAATAGCTAATGGCCAAAGAAAGCAACTCCTTCAAAAGGATAATTACAAGAGCAAAATGTAAAGAAAAAGTGTTACCTTTATTGGACATAAGAGAGAATGATTATAAGGAGCTAAATTTGTCCCCATTGCTCGAACCCATAGCCAATAGCTTCGGTAATGCCAGCGCATTAACATGAAAGAGGGAGCACATATAAAGTCGAGCACATGTGACTTGAACTCCTATCCAATGCAAAGCATATGCTGCTACCATACGGGCAAATGAATGGATATAACAACCTCTTTGTAATAGCCCGAACGCAGAAGAATGCACCATATATGGTCGCAAGAACACGCAATGTGGGATCCTTCGCAGAGATATAGTGTTGATGAAAGGGTATGGACGCTTTGAAAAGAACGTAATCACCTATTGAAATCCTTGTTTGTTCTGCTACTCACTTTCTTCCACTCTCGTTCTCTTCTTTGTTGTTTTCTTCCGAGTCTATCCATGCGAAGGCTCTGTCGATCTCAGCTATGACCCATTCTGTTTGTTCTGTTTACAACAACAATGTTTAGTCGACATCAAAATTAGCAACGCCTGAACCTCAATAGCGCATCCACTGCCTACAATGCAACACCGCCTAAACCCTTCTTGATTTGAAGGGTAACTCATCGAGATTCGAAGGGACAACCACTACCACAATATAAAGAGGCAAAAATTACTTTTTAAATTTATGCATCCGCCCTCAAATCTCGATAAATATAGATGGACAGACAGAGTCCGACATCCCACTCTCTGTTTTCATATTTGTTTGAAACCGTCGAAGGGAAGGCCGGGAGGGAGGCCACAGTAGGAGGTGGAGCCGTCGAAGGTGCGACGGAGGCCGACGTAGGAGTGCAAACAAAGGTAACTATTTTAAAGAACTCGATGTACATCAATCGAGTTACATTGTTTACAACCCCTTTCAATGGTCGTGGTTGTGGACGCTTCGGTGGAGGCAGAGACAGCTATGGCTACGATGACAATGGACAGGACCGACCTCCCTGTCAACAGTTCGAAGACACCAATACCTTCACAGGAAACTGGGATACCCCTGAAGAGTCACTCGTTGATGAAGCTAAAAGTGTGGAGCCAAAGATACGAATGCACTCGGACTTCAAGACGCACAAAATTGCGATGGTCGGAGCAGGTGACTCGAACGGAAATGAACCAATACACCAAGAATTCGAAACAAGTGCGGGAGTGGAAGCAGTCTCGAGTTTTGATCAGATGGGCATCCGTGATGACCTCCTTCGAGGTATTTACCAGTATGGATTCGAGAAGCCTTCGACCATTCAGTAGAGAGTAGTGATGCCCATCATCAATGGCAGAGATGTCATTGCGCAAGCCCAGTCTAGTACTGGAAAGATCTCCATGATTGCCCTCATCATCTGCTAGATAATCGACACCTCTATGCGAGAGGTTCAAGCTTTAATTGTGTCGCCTACACAAGAACTTGCAGCTCAAACAGAGAAAGTGATACTTACCATAGGATATTTCATAAATGTTCAAGCTCATGCATGTATTGGTGGTAAGAGTATTGGAGAGGATATCAGAAAAATGGAATATGGAGTTCATGTGGTATCAGGGACGCCAGGAAGAGTGTGCAATATGATCAAATGCAAAACCCTAGGGACCAGAGCTATTAAACTACTTGTTCTCAATGAATCTGATGAGATTTGAGCAGGGGATTCAAAGACCAGATTTATGATGTGTATCGATATCTTCCACCAAGGCTGCAGGTTGTCCTGATATCAACAACTTTACTGCATGAGATTTTGGAGATGAGCCAGTGTATCAGTTACAATGCAAAGAGACATTCATCAGATAAACAAAGGGACAAAGATGGTAATATTCCTCTTTGCAGTCTTAATAGCATGTCTGCTAGCGATAGAGGAATGGCAGAGTTGAGAGACGTTACCTATGTTCTGACAAATGCTTATAAAGGAATAAAACCCACAAGGAAGAGAGCGCAGGTTTACAAAGGCCATGAAAACAAGTGGCTCATATGGGCAGGGCAGGAGATCGTCTTCTCTGATACCATGTTAAACTCCGCCATTGTAAACACATGAGACATAGAAGACATGAGAAAGATAAGACATTGGATGCATTTATTATTCATAAATGTTGCATTTATAGTACATTAGGTGACCCTTGGATTCATCTTCCAAGGTCTCTTGGACTTCTTATGTCCATTCGCCTTCTACACCTACCCATAGAGGATTAGGTGTCCAACATGGCTAAATACCCTAAACATTTCACTTGCAATTTTTACCATAAACTCTCAAGTTTACATATACAGATCACTCTGCAATAGATATCCATCATGCAAGTCAAGAAGCAATTTTTGGAAAGCTTGTCCAATGTCAATTTGCTCCAAAAAGATCACAAATAAACATATTGCAGAAAGTAAGGTGCTAATTTGAACCACCATGAGCACAAAGGGGTGTGGGAACACCCCGAGGTTGTCGAAATGTGTAACTAGGTTTGGTCTTCATAATGTCTATTGTAATTGTGATTTTATATATTTGATATTAAAGAGAAGAAATTTATTATTGCCCTTCTTGATGCATGGGTTTCATGCTCAAGATAAATTTATTTATAGGTCAAGCACCCATTGAGTGCTTCTAGGTTTGTGATAGAGTTATGAAGTCAAAAGAGTCATTTTCATACATGTAAGACCCTTTTGGGCATGTTGTATCCTATAAAGGAAGATTTTTGTATAGTCAAAAGTGTCACAAAGACCCTCCAAGACATTGTCAAACAAGTCGGCCTACAAGAAGGATCAAGTCGGCCTCATGGACAACAATTCAAACTCTTAAGAAGCCTATATATAAGGGAACCTTGACTTCATTAGAGAAATATTCGATCAAGCAAGAAAGCAAGTTCAATCTCCTCAAGTAAGATGCCGGGAGACAAAAAGAAAAGGATGAAAATCAAGGAAAACAAGAAGAGAAGCAAGATCAAAGTTTTAGACCTCTCTCTCTCTCATGCTACGGTTTCTAAAGTAGCTGCTAGACTGAAATTGTCGAAGTTGTTGAGGAAGTCGAAGTTGCAGAAGAAGTTGCTGTGGAAGTCGAAGTTGCAAAAGAAGTTGCTGGGTGTTACACAACAATTTGTCACCGTCCCTGCAATCCCCATCCCGCACATTGGAGGGCTCATTCTGTGACCTGTGGGCAGAGTTAAGACTTGAAAACACTTTCATTGCATCCCTCTGAAGATGAGCTTTAATTGCCCTGAAGACATCTCCATGCAAAAAACCCTAAAAATAGCTCTTTTTCCATTGGCGCGGTTCCATAGTTCAGCCCTCGCGCCAAGAGGGAAATCCTCCAAAGAGGGCGCACCAATTGGCGCTATGTCATAGAGCCGTACCCGCGCCGACCATATGAAGAGGTGTTTTTTAAAAAATAAAAGGCGAAAGTTTCATCCTAACAAATTACTGGGTTGATTTCTATCTTGAGTTGGGAGGTTTGGCTACGGATTTCCATGGAGAGGAAGTGGTTTGCCACCTCTCATGGAAGCTTCCTTGATGATAGGGCCAATCCCATAATTATAGGGATCCCAACTCCCCTTCCTCCTTCTATAAAAGCTTGCTCATTTCCATTTGCAAGCTAGTTCAAAAGAGTGGCAGAATTTCTAAGTTCCCAAGAGCTTTCATGTTGCAAAAGCCTTCTTGATTCCCTTAAGGCCAAATCCAAGCAAGGAGAATATTGCCAAGTATTCAGAGAGAGAGGCTTGTCCCATCCTTGACAGGCTTTATCGAGACATGTTGTGCTGACGACCCGCTAAAGGAGAATTCGGCGTCGAAACTTTGGTTGTATTCTTCTTTTTGACTCATTAATATTAAGCGACTATTGGTTATGGTTTCACTCTTGTTCTTGATCATGTTCATGAGTTATGTCCTCTTCGACTGACATATAGTTGTATATACTGGATTTTATGCTTGCGTTTGTGTTGTTTCTTGCATGTGCAGGTGTCCGATCACGAAGATCGTGAGGATTGTGATCTGCCAGGGCAAAGGAACGGGAGCACCACCTCTTCCACAAACGTGGCGTTGATTCCGGAAGTCGCCTTCCTCGCAAGTACAGTTTGTTTTTACAATTAAGACTTTGCTGTAGCATGTTGGTTGATACATGAACATTCTGCCGAGCGGTCTCTCGCCCGGATCGGGTCTAGCAACAATCAAACACGCTACGGTACACCGTTCTAATTGTAAATAAACCGACTTGCGAGGAAGGCTTACGGAATCCAACGTTGTCGTCTATAGAAGAATTAGTGCTCCCGTTCCTTTGCCACACGGCGGATCACGGCCCTCCGATCTCACGTCGTTGGACACACCACTGTGAACAACACAACGCAAGCATAAAATCCAGTGCATACAACTATATATCAGTCGAAGAGGATATAACTCATGAACATGATCAATAACAAGAGTAGAACCATAACCGATAGTTGCTTATCATTAAAGAGTCAAAAGAAGAATACAACCATAGCTTCGACGCAACACTCTCTTTCAGTGGGTGGTCTTCAACATCGAAAAAAACTGTCGGGGATGGGACAAGCCTCTCTCTTCGGATGTCTCGACAATAATCTCCTTGCTTGGATTTGTGTAGGGAATCAAGAGAGAACCTTCAGTGAGAAAGCTCTTGGGGAACTTAACAGGTACGCACCTTTGGACAAATCTGCAAATGTAAATGGGCAAGCTTTTATAGAAGGAGGAAGGGGAGTTGGGATCCCTATAATTATGGGATTGGCCCTATCATCAAGGAAGCTTCCATGAGAGGTGGCAAACCACTTCCTCTCCATGGAAATCCGTAGCCGAACCTCCCAACTCAAGATAGAAATCAGCCCAGTAATTTGTTAGGATGAAACTTCCGCCTTTTATTTTTTAAAAAACACCTCTTAATATGGTTGGCGCGGGTACGACTCGATGACAGAGCGCCAATTGGCGCGCTCTCTTTGGAGGATTTCCCTCTTGGCGCGAGGGCTGAACTATGGAACCACACCAATGGAAAAAGAGCTATTTTTAGGGTTTTTTGCATGGAGATTTCTTCAGGGCAATTAAAGCTCATCTTCAGAGGGATGCAATGAAAGTATTTTCAAGTCTTAACTCTGCCCACAGGTCACAGAATGAGCCCTCCAATGTGCGGGATGGGGATTGCAGGGATGGTGACAAATTGCTGTGTAACACTGGGGAAGTCGAAGTTGCTATTGTCTTGGAGGGGTCTTTGATAAGGGGCTTAGGTCTTTGAATTCATCATCTGAACATTCTATAAGAAGAGAATAATTTTTGTGGGTTTTCCTCTTAAGAGGAGAGGTTTTGGCCATGGCTTGCAGCCTATATTTTGTGTCCTCTTGTCTCTCGATCTTCATTGTTTGGTAGCTGTTTGATGATAACAAACACAATAATAGTCAAGAGAAAGAAGAAGCTAATCAAGTTAAGTAACAATACATCGCAAGCAATTATCAAAGTAAGAGAAATCACCTAATTAAGCTTCCTCTAGATTTTTCAACAAAGATCATATGCCAAATCCTCATAAATAAATATTGGAGTTAGAGTTGGAGAAGACTCTTCCATGAAAACACATGGCATAATATGATAGGTTATTGAGATTCAAGAGGGTAATGAGGAGGAGAGTAAACCCATCACCTATATAGATTTGGACCATCAATCAAAATGAGATCCTTATTTTCCAATGAGGGTCTAGACCCTATTCTATCCTCCATAAAACACCATGCAGTTCTATCATTTGGCACCATGTGGCATGGGGAAGATAACTTGCATGTTCTTGATCTTCAAGAGATTGATGGTATTTGCAAGGCCTGGACAGTCTTAGAGGTGTTAGTGTTTGGGAATATGCACGCCATCTAATTAGATGACTAGAGTTTTAGTGGAGTTTCAAAATGAATTATCATAAGACCTTGAAATAAGCCTTTGATGCAGTTGTAAGTTGGCATGTGGCACAAGGAAAAGGCTTAAAGGGCTGTTGGAATACAATGAGCTAGTTAGTCCACCTTGACATGATATAACACTTTTGGGAAGTGTCACAAGGACACCATGAAGTCATGATTGTGTGTGTTTCCATGAATGCATGGGAAGATGCTTAATGGACCTTGATAGTTACAATCTTGGTATAATCGATTCTTGGTTCAATGATTGGCCTTCGAGCAATGAATAAGTAAGAGGGAGTTTGAATCCACAAGGGTTCAACAACATGACAAATTTCGATGGTTTATTTGGGGGACAATGAGAAGTTGATTTGGGTCTAGGAGATTGTGTCAATAAAGAGATTTAATGAAGCCAAGAATTGGTAGAGGAGATTGCACAAGAGCATAGGTGTATTCACCCTATAACTTTTGGGACATGAGCTTAGAGTAAATGCTTTTATTGAGGACCTTAGTAACTAATTTCCCTCAAATACAATAGAAGAGTCAAGCAAGCCATTTCAAGTTGGAGTATTCCCATATTAGGTTTCTGAAGGATAATCTCTGTCTCTACTATATGTGATTGATGCTAGTTTGCACCAAGTTCTTTGTATTTCTTACATAGTCATAATTAATTTACAACAACATATTAACATAAAGGAGCACTAATCAAATAAAAATTAAAGGTCTATGCTAGTGAATTTTATTAGCCATTGCCTAAGTGATTATTGATCATATTGGTAGCAAAGTGATTTCTTTAAAGGCAATACTCTTTGATTTCACTTGGCAAGTACTCTAACATTTTTTGCAATCATGGGCTATTGATATGGATCATAGGGCAGACTAGATGATTGACCGATCTTGATTGTATCCTTGTCCCTACACTTCACTTAGGAGGTTAGTCTTTGACTCTAGTTCAGTGGGACCTCCTTTGAGGCCTTAAGATTTAGGAAGGGCACTACTGAGGAGGAATTGATTGATATATTGTGCCTAATGTAATTCATACATACCACTTTCCATCTCTCCCAATTATCCGCCTCCTTTCTTTGGTTTGGTATGTCATTGGTCATTGGGATTGGCACCCTTTGTCCAAATCCTCGAGTAAGGGTCATTAACTTCGCAAATGAGGTTGATGTAGCTAAAAAAAGGTTAAAAGCATATAATGCCTCAATGAAAGAAAATGTAAAATGCAAAAGATGGCTGGGACAATATTTAGCACGTGGGAAAAAGCCTAGCAAGAGCTCGACACCCCTCATTGGCCATCACTCGGTTCCTCAAGCATTCAATGCTTCATCCAAATAAAGAAACTCTTGAATGTCCCAACCTCAATGAGCTAGATGCTACATCTTAAAGGGGTATTGGAAAAACATAAAGTAAGCTTGGGCTCCTAAGCTATGCACCAAATAAAGATAAATCATTAATGTAAAAGGCATACCAGAGGGGTGGAAAAAGCAGGCCGAGGAAAAGGATAACTCATGCCACCACGATTGTTCCCTCCTTACATCATTACACTCATGATGTTGGACCCCCATTAGTTGGTCTCATGGTTGTCACACCTTCCTTGAAGTCTCTCCTACTCCATTACCATCATTATCACACACACCTATGAATTGATGGGCTGAACTAGCACATGTTACTCCTCATGGGGACTGGAAACACGTGGTACGTTTGTTGACCTAGTTATCCCTAAGTGAGGTAATTTGTTTACAAATCTTGATCTAGTTAGAAATTGAAGGCGAGTTTTGTGTGAAGTAATCTTGTGCCCCTAACATTAGATATGGTTCACTATAACACTTTAATGGTTTCATATCCCTAATGAAGTTGATCTCACTTGATCTTGAGAAGTTTTGTTCAGGTGGCATTACATATGCAACAAAGGTCCCTTGAGGGACAACTTCCTTTTTTCCCAACATCTTCCATTGGATTCTTTTCCCCTTTCTGAGGGTGAACCTGACTTTGTGGCCCCAATGTTGGCCTTCTAGAGATGAGCTTTGGGTCTTGAGCAACTTCCACATGGTGCGACACCCCTTGATGAGCCTCCAAATGCTGAATGCTGAGCCTAAAATCTTGGGCATTCGACTATTTAGTGATGTGCCTAGATAGATTCAGGACGCCCCCAGGTTGTCCTTGACCCAGTTTGATGGACCACAACTTGTTTTGGAGCCTAGGTGAAGATGGTTATCACTAAGATGACTTGGGAGGGATAGCACATTCCTCTTTGATGCCAACACTTTCCCTTGTGCTTGTCACCCCCACATGCTTGAAAAGGGTGGTGTAGGTCCTATCTTGGTGTAGGCACCCTAGTTGTATTCAAAAATCTGCTTAATAATAAAACTCTCATATCTGCTGCACCGGTTTTCCCACATTAGGTTTTTCTGGGGACTTTAGTCAAAAAATAAGTGTGTCCTTTGTGTGATTGTCTTGTCTTATTTTTCAGTACTCGATCTGTATATTGGTGTAGGCTGCAGTGTATTTGCATTAATGTTTACTGAAGAATTCTGTAAATAACTTGTTAATTGAAGAACACAAGTAGGAAATGCAATTCAGTTAACTGCAGTAGGATTTTTGGTTTTTAGATTCAGAATTTTTCACATTATTTTCTGATCCAGAGATATCTACATCCAATTTAGTGGACTCAAAAGATTTGGAAGGGTCCACTACCCTTTTAGAAGAAGAGGATGCTTGACTGGAAGATTGACCAAGAGTTTGAGCTAGGTTAGGGTTATACTGGATGTTTCTTCAGATTTGTGTTGCTAACTTTTCCCTTTAAAACTTTCAACATACATTTGTTTAAGTTGATCATTGGAAGGGATCCTATCAAACAACCTAGTATCCTTATCCACTTGAGGCTCACTTTCCCTAGGCTCAAGTTCATCGAACAATCCATTACTACCCTCAAAAAAGGATAAAGTCAACGTGTTTAGGAAACTGAACCCTTCGATTTTTCCTACATTGTGTGCCTCTGCAAAAGCATGGAAAGTGAACTTAGAGTGGAAGGTATTGCATACACTACAAAAAACATGGCTGCATTTCACAAGGTCGTTGTTAGATTCCAAAAGATTAGGAGGTTTATGACCATGGTATGGAGGTTTAAGGGCATTCTTAGGAGGGAAACTATTTCTTGGTTGAAAAGACTGTTGGCCATGCTCCATTTGAACAACTTTGTTTTGAATATCTTGATGGATTTGCATAATTTCCCTCATGGAGAACTGCAATTCTTTAATTTGGTGAGTTAATTGGGACATAGAGTCATCTGAGCTGGATGTTGAAGGCTTGTCGTTATTCTCAGATGTCTTGATTTGAGGTTTGGCTGTAGACTCCAAAGATGCTGGCATGTTTGGTTTATTTGCGAGAGTCCAACTATCATCTATGGTCTTTGCACTAGCCTTAACAACATTAATAGAATTTGGTTTAGTGAGATTTAAGTTATACGCAAAAGTTCCTTTAAAGGCTTGGACGTAATAAGCTAGGAGAGCCTTTTCTGGAGGTCTACAATCTTAAGGTATGTCTTGAACTACTTTATCAAACCTAACATTAAACTCGTCAATATCTTCGTTTTCTCTTCTTTTAATTTCATATAATGCATTCAACGAAAATATAGGATCCTTTGATTCAAACCATTTTTGAAAAAACTTGGTTTTAATTTGTGCAAAGTCTCTAATGCTATTGTCAGGTAAACTAGCAAACCATTAGCAGCATCACCATTCAAAGTGAGAATAAATCATTTCATAGCTACATCTTCATGTTGCTTTTTTATTCCTTCCATCATTCTAGTGAAAGGTTCCCAAAAGAAATGTGCGGAAATGAATTATCCTCCTTGAAAATTGGTAGTTTATCATGATTGTTGGGGAGGTCACAGGGTTGAACCTCTATTTGAGTTAAATTAAGTGGTTTATATAGATCAATTAACCAAGGAAAATCCATTTTATTACTTTTAGATGTGTTCTACTGAGATGTACTTAGAACTAAAGATTCTTGACTTTCAAAGAACTCTCCAAGTGCAAGTATAGCAAAATGAGATGCAATTGAATTTGTTCCCTACTCATAGCTTTAGCTTTTTTCTTTAGTAAAATAACTCAGGTTTAAAATAACTTGGGTTCAATTGAAGCACCCTCAGTTGGAGTTGCCATATGAGATCTGCAGATTAGTCCTTTACAATAATCTCATAAAAATTACACAACAAGGAAATAAAGTCTTACCGAAGTGGCCTAGGTTGAAAGACCTTCTCCCTGGCAACAACGCCAAAAAATGTTACCGATCCTTTTAGAAGGGTCGCTAAGGTCCTGATAGGCTTACTAGATGGAGGCACATAGGGCAGGGACCCACTATCACCTCTGCCCAAGCCCCCACTATTCAGGCCCAACACTGCTAAACAACCAAGGGAGGAGTCCCTCAAAAACCTCCAACAACTCCAGTTTATGTCCAGTGCCCTATATAGAGTCAATGGGATGCGGGTGTTCTTAGTCTATATACTATCCTGCGTAAAAACAATGCTAAAACTGAGCATAATTCTAACAGTTGATATTAGTAGCCAAAAAAATTGAAATATATAGCATGTAATCTATGAATTTTGGTCTATTGAAGTTCCCCTAACCAAATATGTGATTACATATCCATTCTGAAGTCTGCTTAAGGAGTTATATGTCAAAATGACTTGATGTCTTGTATGACAACCTGTAAGACCTGCGTAAAAACGTAGAGACAACGATCTATTTTGTTCAATTAGAAAATCCACTGTGTGAAAACACTTCTACGAAGTTACCCTAAAGTATGGAATGGCTAGAGGGTGATTGTAGAGGTTTCAAAGCCTCCCTTCAAATGGATTTAAACTAAAAAGCAATTTCCAGCTAGCTGGAAATTGAATTTCAGATTTAAGGATTATGTTTATTAACCCAAACATTTTCCAGAAAATTATTTTATAATTTAAATGTCTGGAACATAAAATTAATTCCACTATAACATGAAATTTTTGCTTATAAACTAATATAGAGCTAAAAAATCACAAGTTCTAGTTTCTGGTGGCTGAAAATATAGGTCCAACAAGTAGAAAGCCCTCTTAACCTGGTAGTGCGCAACCAAAAGACTAGATATAAGTGTAAAATGCAAGAAATAATGTTATGAATATAATTCATAACGAATATAATAAATATAGTTATTAATAGTTAAATAGGGATTATGTAAGTAATCATTAAGTTAGTGAAAGGGCATGTCTAAAAGACATGCCCATTAATGAAAGGCCACCTGCGCAGGGCCTCATTATAACATTTTATCATCATCTCTTATACATTTTATATATAATATATTATTATTACAATACCTCTTGTGTATTTTACAATTAAAGTCAACAAGCCTACAGTTTTGTTGCTCCATTTGGTATCGGAGCGATCGCTCTTCAGGATCTGTGTGATCACTACTGCTACCACCT
Organism: Pinus albicaulis; assembly: GCA_034641835.2. NCBI lineage: Eukaryota > Viridiplantae > Streptophyta > Pinopsida > Pinales > Pinaceae > Pinus > Pinus albicaulis. The sequence goes on along the minus strand of CM076583.1, from coordinate 69,481,218 downwards.
GCTTTCCGGTTTCATTACCCTATCGCGACCAAAACACCGTTATCAACCCCCGCACACCCTCACCTTCATCGGAGAAGCGATCTTCTCGCCTGGAAGGAAGCACCTATGCCACTGTTGGCTACCTTCAGCTATTACATGCTGTGCCTCGAAATTGTTACCGCTCGATGTCTTCATCAATGATGATGGCCGATTTCAACAAAAAGTTGATATAACTTGAGAGTAAGTCAATAACAATTCCGATAAATTCACTAAATGATTAGTCAATCTTGAGGATAAGGTTACAGGAAATTCTGACAACATCAAACAACTTCAAGACACGACAAATCGGATAGACAAACTAATGTTGAAAATCCGTAGCGAGTCCAAAGACAATCATAAAAAGGCAATGCAGAAGATGAACACCATTTTGGACAAGATAAATCTAATACAAAAAACAATATTCCCAAATATTGAACATAGTCAACTGAACAATTTAGCCGATTCAGAAAATTCAAAGGATAATCATGAAAAATCACTACATTTTGAAGAAAATCAGGTTACGGAAATTCCAACTTATGAGAATAAAGGTGATCTAAAAAAGAAAGATGAGTCTGCTAGTCAAGAAACTGTTGAAGTAACAGAAAAAGATGAAGCTGATGTGGATGAAGATTATGAAGATTATGATAATTCAGATAAAGATAATGTGGAAGAAGGCTATCTTGAGAAACAAGAACATCCACATGAAGATGAAGATGATCTCAACAACCATAATGATGATGAGGTTATTCCACCAATAGTAGTGCCAAACACTTGGGCCACAAGAAAACTTGATAGTAGGAAGTTTGTCCAATCAGAGTTAAAACATGGAAAAATTCCTTCACCCATAGAAACCATATGGCAAGAAGAGAAGCATATGTTAGGGACTAATTCTGGAATAAATATGCAGAAAATTAAATTTAGGATGTTTTTACATGGCAATAGGAAAATTATAGCTAAATTTGAATATCAACCCCAATTGGTAGCAACTTTCCTTGGTATTCCAAAAATGGGGGAGATAGAAAATATCAGCCAACATGTCCAATTCATCAGAGAAAATGTTGAAGAAGTAAAAGAAAAAGACATTTTTGAAAATAACTATGAGGATCACACAGTGGTAAAGCAGGTGGAGGGAACTTTAAATGCTGAATTCGTTGAGTTTCGTTGTAAAGAGTACATGGAGGTTTATAGACTATGTACAAACTGTGCCCAAAAGTCCCCTCACCACTACCCTCAGCAAGTTTTAGTTGAGATGGAAATGACGCTGGCAATGAATATGCAGTTTTCTCATTTACTGCTTTGCATTTTAATTCTGATCCACTTCTCTCTAGCAAACTCTGAGAATGTGACTGCGCAGGAACTGTACAAGACAACTTCATCTCTTGAGATGTTCGTGGACGAACTGCCGGAGATGCCCACACTAAAAGGCTATAAATTCTGCCAACATGGAGTTTTGAAGGCGGGCGAGCTTCGGATTGGAATGTTTGAGAAAAAATGGAAATTTCACAGAGATTTGCCCTCAAGTACAGTAATTGCGTATGGGATGTCGAGTGAGAGTGCGAGTGTGCTAGGTCCCACGATCAAAGCCATCCAAGGCATAGAAATGTTCGTGACATGGGAAAATCATTTGTCATCACGCCTTTTTCTTCTCGTGTTCGATAAGAGTTTTTAAAAAAATGGATCCATTTACATGAACTCCACTGGGGACAACCCCACCATTCAGCTCCAGTGGCAGCCAGAGTATTTTGGGGATACTGCTGTTTTTGAACCTGAATTCATCATAAAGCAAATAAATGTTATCAGGGAATTCAAAAGCCTGGAAGATAATGTGAATGTAAAGATAAATGCCATTGAAGCTCTTGAGGGAATTCTTTACGTTGACGAGGTGCTGATTGTAAACCTATTGTCCGCAGAAGGAATCACTCTTCTATTGATTTAACAGATTAGTGAAACTGCTCCCCCTGCGGGCAGCAACAGTGCTAGTATACGGGAACTGGAAGAGTGTGCTCTGAGTCCGTTGAAAGACCTTATCACGGTGAAGGCAGACCTTGTCATAATAATTCACAAAAACCTCGAATTGGATTGTAGCTTGAACCTCACGGAAATCTGGGTATTGATTTTTCGAACTTGCGGCGACGGAATACACAGTGGACCGAGGTGAGAAGATTATACGGTTTTCGATGAGATGGTGAGAAAAAGAATTGGCCGTAATGCCAAAACATTTGCGGTAATCATGCGAAGGGACGCCAGAGTAAAGATGCGCCGTTCTTGAACGTTGACGTGTACAGACACGCCATTTTCAAAACCTCAAGACGTGTAGGCTATATTAATTCGTAACTATTAATATAATTATATTACATAATTTAATAATTATAAGGTATATAATTATTCAATTATATAGTATATGATTATATAGTTTATAATTAAATCACTTAAAAAATATATATATAAAATAACAAAAAAAAAAAAAAAACCCTAGTTTCAAAGACAACATTACGAGAGAATTCTACAACATAAGGTACTCTACACGATCAGGTACCAGTGCTCAATGACATGCCAAGTAGATAATCCCAAGTGACGAAAATTGTCGAAAAATTAAGCTTTGAGGACAAAGCTTTTCGAGAGGAAGGCAATGTTATGAATATAATTCATAACGAATATAATAAATATAGTTACTAATAGTTAAATAGGAATTATGTAAGTAATCATTAAGTTAGTGAAAGGGCATGTCTAAAAGACATGCCCATTAATGAAAGGCCACCTGTGTAGGTATATAAGCAGGGCCTCATTGTAACATTTTATCATCATCTCTTATACATTTTATATATAATATATTATTATTACAATACCTCTTGTGTATTTTACAATTAAAGTCAACAAGCCTACAACTTTGTTGCTCCAAATAATAACTTGTATCTAAGTGGGGTTTAAATCTAGCAATTTTATTAGTTTTACCCAACAAATAGTTTGTTGTAAATTGATATGATAGTAAAAGCCAACAAGCAAAATGCAACTCTAACTGTAGAAAAATATAAGAAATTTGAAGAATTTTATATTTTTGGTTGTTGGATTTTTACCCATGCCTTGGAGTCTCACCCTTTGCTGGAGTGTGAAGTAGATACCCTCTAAGTTGCTATGCTTGGTTCATATCTAGGGAGTGGGCTTGCTCCTTCCAGAATTCACCCCCACTTTAGCTTAATCCACCCTACAACTTTCAATTTTTTTTAGGAGCGCATCTCTTTTTGTGACGTCTCCAACCTTTGTTCTCTGTGTGCAGAAAAGTACGGAGCCTTTGAGATAATAAATCCACCTATTGAAGTAATTTAGAACCTTGGAACCAATTTTCCTGCAAAACCAAAACAAACAAGTGGATAACCCTAGCTGCTTGCTTCCACATAGTGTATTAACTCCTCAATGGCATAGAACACTAGCCTATGAATAAATTTGATTCTTAGCAAATGAAATTAGATAAAAATAATACTCAATGACAATAGCAAGAAGAATAATAAGAATAATAGCCACTTCACATTCATACAAAAGCACAATTGTTTGCAAAATAGATGAGCTCTTTTTATTAGATAACACTCGTCTCAAGTGAATGACAACAACTAGAATGGAAGGGAGCCTAGCCTCTTATAGAAAAAATCTCTAATGGCTAGTTGACTTTTCCCATTAAATTATTCCTAGTCTTCCACAATCAGGGACTTAGCAATTTTTTATTTCATGGAATATTGTAAAATAAATTTAATAAATCCCCAAGGAGGGTCAAATTGGTCCAACAATCTCAAGAGAGGCCACGACTTCCCTTTGAACATGGTCTTCAATGGTAAAAAAGAAAAATAGTACCAAGATCCCTTAACATCTAGCTCCCTTGGTCCATATTCAACTTGATTTGTCCACATAGAGTGTGTGAATTGACTTGGTAAAGTCGAATTGGTCCTTTGGAGGAAAATTTATTGTAATGGCTACTTGAGAGGTCCATGTTTTAACTTTCTGGTCCAAGTTAGGCCTAACAGCTAGTTGACTTCCTTTCTAAAGACTAATTTTTGATCCCAAAGGCTAATTTGACCTTGACTTGGCATTAATTCTCCTTTTAATAATTCAACTTGGGCCCACAGTGGCAAATCTCCAATGTCCTTGCCCTCCTGGAAAATTTGAGACCCGAGTTTTGCTGCTCTGGTCCTAATCTGTAATGGGCTTGTCTTTGTTTTTTCTCAGCCTCTAGGGCATTGCCACATCATCACTTGATTGCCACATGTCCTGCCCTTGTGCTTGACCTCTAACGCCTTTCATGATCTCAATATTCTGACACCTGGGTTTTCTTCGCCTTGTCGTGTTCATCACTTTTGATGTAATGCATGCAAGAGATTTCCCAATGCTTTGCTTGAAAATCCACCTGGAATATTCCCTATACTACTGACCAATTTCGACTAAGTTTGGCTGAGCCATAACTTTTCATAAGGTGCTTTGATTGGAAAATTTCCACGTGACATGGCATCCTCTAGTCTTGGTCTATAATCTGAGCCTGGGTTGACATTTTTACCACTTGGTGTGAAAATTTCTTGAAATGCAACAACTATAATTTCTTCTTCTAACTGATTAATTATGTAGTTTATTTTGTTACGACAAAATATTGAATAAATCACACTGCAATTTCTTCACCATAAAAATATTGCGTAAAATAAAAACTAGAACTACGAAATATAGAGCACACACACAATAAAAATGACATTGTTATCTTTGGACAAATGTTCTTGGAAAAACCCAATATGGGAAAACCGGTGCAACAAATGAGAGTTTTATTATTATTTTTCTGCAACACAATTTTTGAGTACAATCTAGATGCACACTGGCAATCCTCTTTAAAGGAAACACTAGCAAAAATATGAAGGGATTTTTTTCCCTTCTCCACAAGCAATCCAACCCCTGCGTAGATGTTGCGCAGCCTGTAACTCACACTGCCTGAATCTCCCTCTGGGCAAGATGTCCTGCTTGCTGCTGCCGCTGCTGGAAGTGATTCTCTAGCCCTCAGGAAAATTATCCCGGTCTCCGGCAACTGAATCAACCTCCTCTTCAGCAAAATCGAACTGCCCTCTGAAGTTGCCTGCGCAGTTCCTGCGCAAATTCTTGTGGAATAACTCAACCTCCTTTGGCTGAATCTTCTGGCATTGGAAACCTCCACCGGAATCTCTATTGCTGCTCCTCTACCTCTGCTACTAATCTCTGGCTCGAATTCCCTTCTTGGTTGAATCTCTGCTCTCTAGGAAATTCGATCTGCTTAGATCACTCTCTGACTCAATGTGTCTATCTCCATCCCAACATCCTACTCTTATAATCTCTCGTTGGTGAACCAACGACCATGATTAGATCCCCATCAATGGCTAAGATCATCTCAAACTCAATCTGTGTGAGTTTCTAGAGCATTCTTACCTTTCACAATTAATTGTTGTTAATTAATCACTTTTCCTATGTTAGACTGATAAATTCTGAAGATGTTCTATGTTAGATGCAAATATACTTTAAAATTCTAGGGTACAATGAAAGTAAGACGCAGATAGAACATACCAATAGATTGATGGAAGACAAGCCAAAAACAGATATAAAGAATGGTGGTGTTACGGCGGTCAGCAGGATGCTTCAACCAGCAAAGTCTTCATAAGGTTAGCCTCCCACATGTGTCACACAACCCCAAGACGTTTCATCAAGAATACTCCACCAAGACGCTGCACCGAGAAGCCCTAAATTCAAAACCAAGAACTCAGCTCCATCACCATCCAAGAGAGAAGAAAATGCCTCCACCAAATGTGTGTGTAAAAAGAACTCCAAGTCTCTCCAATATATAGGCATCTGTGGGGGTGTGTGACGCATCTCTTATGCATGTGGGATAAATCTGGCTGACATTGCACATGTGGAATAAATTCAAAATACATGTTCTGTTCATTCGATCAAGATGATCTTTAGATCGATCTTACACCTCTCCGAAAGAGGAATCCAATAAAAATATTGGCATCGTCATTTGAGCATCACATCATGGAGTTTAGACCTAGTTGCCCAAAATTAACACTCCCTCTCAACTAGGGAGAACTCCATCCACCAATGCCATCCAAACATTGTGCGTCATCACAAAGACATCACTCCCAGTTAACCCGAAGTCAGCTCAGAGGTCTGAAACCTCTATAGGACTCAAAGGAGTCACATACCAACCCGAAGTTGGTTTAACTGACCCGAAGTCAGTTAGAGGTCCGAAAGCTCACTAGACTTGATCCCAAATCAAGTGGTTGGACACATGCCATCCTAGACATAGAGAGTACGACAATCTCCGATGCGTCCATCGGTCTTTCTATGGTCTCTATTCACATTTCCCACCTCATTGGCGAAATGAGAGGTACTTCCCATGAGTCCGAAACTCCATGTGATGCAGAAGCATTAGGCTCAGAAAATTCTTTGTATTTTAATAGATTTAGGGGTCTTGTGTTTTCAAAGAAGATTGGTTTCTTATGTAATTATTAATGTTTTTGAGTGACATTTAGAATAGGAATTAATTAAATATTGTGAGGCATTTTGTAAATGTTCTCGAATGTTGGAGAACATGAGAGAATTATGATAGTTGAGATTCCATAGAGAATGAAAGATTTGAGAACTAATTGTAAATCTTAAATTAAGATTTGGGTTCATAAGTTTATGGGATTAGAGAGGATCCTTAGGGATAAAAGAGAGATTTTAGGACTTAGAGGATATTCAGGATTTTGTTGAGAAGATAAAGGATCTAAAACTAGAATTGGTTTCAGAACCATTTGCATAAAATGATAATCCTAAAAGCATAAAGGAGGAAGAGTAGGTTTTAGACAGATAGTAGGGCCAAAGACTGTGTGAAAAGGCCACTGATTAGAATATTAGGCCAGAGAGAAGAAATATTTTGTAATTATTTGGTTATATATATATATATATATATATATATATATATATATATATATATATATGGAGGAATTCGATTCTGAATTTGGGTGAGTTTTCATTGATTGATAGATTTATGTGAAGTAGAGAATTGGCATTTTATTTATATATGCAGGAGACTGGAAAACGAAGTACAAACAGAGTATTCGATTGCCGAGTTAATGGATACTCAAGACTTGGGTTGGAGTTTGTAATAAACAATTAACCATCGATCACATAATGGATCGATGGTGAACCATTAGTCAGAACTAGGCTTTCAATTGATGTCCAATACACATTTCCTAGAAGTGAATGAGATCAGACAAAATGTAAGATCAAAAGCAAGAAGGTAAGAAATTTGTTTCTATCATGGTATATATATGAAGGTATTTATTGGTTAATTTGAAAACTGTGTATACACCAGAGAAGAAGTCAATACGCAAATCGAATTGCAAAATGCTTCATAGATACATTTTTCGCCAAGAAATTGAACTGGAGAAGGCCAAATGTATCCATCTTTCCTTGGGTTTGTCAGAAGTGAGGAGAGAAAATTCCATTTCTACAGACTGTTGGACAAGATGGTGGCAGGCGAAATAGAATTGCCAGGTTAGAAAGGGATTTATCAAAGTCTTTGAGAGACAGAGATGATAGAATCTCCATTTCCCAATTGGGCACGAGCGTGGAGAAAGAAGAAGTTTCCAGGTTGCGGCAACTGAACTAGTTACTCATTAATTATATCAAGAGTTCACGGAAAGAAAAGGGGTTTTCCTCATAGGAGCTCACTAAAATGGAGTCGTAGGATTACAATCTTGAAGGGAAATTTGATTTGAAGCTGGATAATCTGCATGAGGAACTCAGTGAAAAAGTGGAAGTCCGGGAGTCAAGTAGCATCGCATTTAATGGAGGAGATGAATGGAATTATGCAGCTCAGAACATCATATCTTGGTTGAAACCATGAATTGATAGTACAGTAGAATGGTTAATTGGTTTGACAAACCAGTCAACAATTTTCGCATATAATTGTAATGGTGAAACGGTTTTAAAAACCACCAAGGATTTATCACACCGATTGAAAGAGGTAAGTGGTAAATCCTTGAAATAACGTGATAGGGGTTAAAGGGTGACATGTAACATTGACTTGAAATTCAAAACCACCCATATCGCAAGTTATCAAGCAGTCAAGTTTGTATGCATAAGGATGTGATTATCGTTAGATGACTGGCGTAGACAGATCAATGATTAAAAGGTGTATGGTAAATAATGTGGACCCAGATATAAACAATGTGTCGACATTTGGGTAATAATTTTAGGTGATATATATATGTTGACATATTGTTTATAACCATAGGCAGAAGCATAATTAATTGTTTTAAATTAAGCGGATAAAATATGGGTTTATAACCAAAGCAGATGTAAAGGAGATAGAATTCTGCTTAAAGGATTTTTGACAAGGAGAGTGTGCTATCCTGGGTTTGAAAATTAAAACATGCATTTTGTAATATAAAGTGTGGGTTTTACGCAGCTGAGATTGCGTCACCATGGGTAGGATGCATACGGGACACAGATAAGAGAGAGGTAAACCAACTCAATATCATCACAGTTGGGCGGAAGCACACCAACAAGGTTTGGCAAGCCTAGCCTTGTGGTTGTTTATAGTGTAGAAATTTTTAATACACAATAATGTATTTCTGGATTCTCCTGATCTAACAAATTAATCTTATGTTAAATACAAAATCCTTCCACTTAATTCTTTGCGGAAATCAAATCGCCAATTGCAAAACACATATGAAGCAAAATCAATCGCACATAACAAGATGTTTTATCGAGAAAGCTTAAAGTTAAAAACCCCAACTATCATATATTATGTATATCAATGGAACATGTAACAATCTCATACAAAGCTCAACTCATAGAGCTCTCAGTACAATATACAATTGTCACACACTTTCATGCAAAAATTTGCATATCTATGCACCAATTTCTTGCCTCTTGACAGCCTACCTCCACTGCGCAATCCCTGCTGAAGAAGAACCCTGAATGAATTCGACCTTACCTTGCCTTGACTGCGCAATCCTCATAAGCATCTCCAATGTGTGTGTAGATGCATTGAATGCATCACTATAGTCACAACTGATAGTCCATCTCACCCTTTCACCTATCTCTCCACTGGGTCTCCACTGGATCTGAAATGCAAGTAGTTAACTGCTGTATTTCTTCAGTTGCAAGTAAGACACTACTTGTAAATTAATTAAATAATTAATTCACTCATCTTTCACTAGTGTATGTTCAGTTACAACTAGTACCACTGGGTTTAACTCATTGAACTGAGTTAAACTAAATAACAACTCACATAACTACTCTTCCAACTCTGTTACAACTTGCCACAATAAGTTATAACGAAGTCCTCCATGTATGAGTCACCAACCACCCTAGGAATTGCGTAATTCCTTCAGCCCACTGATGTGCCACACCTGTTCACTGAAATAAAGTGCTCCAAGAGAATAAGTTGATATTTAGAGTCTGATTATTATTAAGGGCTAATAATAATCGACATGCATCTATTTTTAGATAGACTTCACCCAATCTTCTAAAAATAGAAATTCATTTAAAGATAGAATTTTCTCAACCATCTAGAATCAGCCTCCTGCTAATTTTAGAATATGCTCACCATTCTAAAAATAAACATACACCTAAAAATAGCCTGTGTGGGCTCCACCTAGTTTAGGTGATTATTTTTCACTAGGATCAAGGAATGATGTTTCCGGATGCCACTTTCACTGTTTCTTGTTGCAACATTCAACATATAGCTCCAAGAAGCTATCCCTAAAGCCCCCCTGGAGCTTCCAGAGCACATCGTCCAACAAAACCCTCCAAATAGGGTCGTTCCACGATTCCAAGATTCTCATGGAAGGTTAGGAACATGACCTTCCCCAAGGGCGTTGTGAGAATATCAGCGACCTGCTCATCAGTTCCTATATGATCGAGCCTTACGATGCTTCGCTGTACCATATCCCAGATGAAATGGTACCAGACATCAACATGCTTGGATCGATTGTGGAACACGGGATTCTCTGACAAACGAATCCCCCTCTGGTTATCACAAAGGTTAACAGTGGCATCTAGCACATGCTCGAACAACTCACTGAAGAGCTTTTGCAACCAAGTGGCTTCACAACAGGCCATACACGCTGCAATATATTCGGCCTCAGCGGTGCTCAACTCTATCGAATTCTGCTTCCTACTCGAAGTAGACCCAAGTGTGAAGCAGCATCCAGATGTGCTCTTGTGATCCACCACACACCTGCCCAATCGGCATCAGCATATACACGGAGTCTCAAACTCTCGGTAGTGTATCTCAGCCCATGGTCTATCGTGCCCTAGAGATATCTCGAGAGTTTCTAGACACCAACCCAGTGAATGTTATGAGGATCAACCATGTGTTGACTCAAAGTGTTCAATGCACAACATACGTCCGGGCGGATGTTCCCTAAGAACACCAGGTCCCCTAAGAGTTGACGATACTCAGTAGGATTTGCTAGCATGGGCCCAACAACGCTTCCACTCAACTTCTTAAAGTTGAGCTCCATCGGTGTTGACACAGACTTACAGTCCACGATTCCAAATCTTTCCAATAGCTTCACAATATATTTTCCTTGAGAAAGGAAAATCTCGCCAGGTCTTTGCCAGAACTCCAGGCCTAGGAAGTAATGCATCAGTCCTAGGTCCTTCAACTCGAACTTAGAAGCGAGCTCCCTCTTACACTGATGAATGAGAGGGTCAACACCAGTCAAGATGAGATCGTCCACATAGAGAACCAGAATGAGAGGCTTCTCTATCAACCTTGAAGTAAAGGTTCAGATCAACATTGCTTCAAGTGAAGCCCAACTTCATTAAGTAACTATCTATCCTCTCGTACCAAGCCTTGGGGGATTGCTTCAACCCATAGAGGGCTTTCTTCAACCTGCATACATGAGAGTCTCTATCCTGGACTTCAAACCCCAGAGGATGCTCCACATACATCTCTTCCTTTATTAAACCATGTAGAGAGGCAGTCTTCTCATTCATCTGATGAAGACTCCATCCTTGCGTAGCAGCAAGGGTAATAATAGATCACAAGTGCAATCATAATGAATGCCTTCCTAGAGAGAAGTCTCAGGCAACACATCTTGCCTTGTACTTATCAGATCCATGCTTGATCTTATAGAGCCATATTGAGGTGACAACAACTTTGTCCTCTGGTCTCGGGACCATATCCCAAACATCATCCTTCATAATGGACTCGTACTTTTTGTGTATAGCATCCTTTCAGACTTGATGCATTACGACTTCTTCACATTGTACTCATGGCTGCTAGATACCCTTGGTATCTATATGGCTTCTTGCTTTCCTGGAATGCCCCCCTTTGGGGCCGTATGACTCTCGTCATCCTAGAGAGTGTCTTAGAGCCATGAGGGTCTCTTCTTCTTTCTTCCAGCAATGTTATTTGCTCAGGAGCATATATGGTTGTGGTCTCCCTCTTAATGCCAGCTCCTCTGCAAAAGGTGCCATTATCAGTCCTTGGAATCTTGATCTTCTTCTTCAAGAAATATATCCAGATGGGCATCATATCAGATAAATCAGAATGTATCATCTGCTAGACATTAGATTGTGATACTTGAGGAAAAAATGAAAGTCCCCCTTTTTATGCTTTCCTGCGACACAACTCTAATATATGCCTTCATGATTATTTTGAATTTGGGCATCCTAGACACCAACTCAGAAAGGGCTTTGTAATCATGGGCCTGAATCTTACTCATCCACTGTCAAGGCCATTCAAGAATCATAGCCATAGACTGCCATATATCTGTCATACATCTTGACAGGTATCATATATGGTCATATCATGGATTACAGTGATGCCATAGTATTATTTATCACAACCATACAGAACAGAAGATATCAAACTTCATGGTTATATATTTTTCCATATGCCTCTGAAGATATCACAGATCAGGATCATATAGATTCTGCCATATGTCACTGTCCATATCTTCCTACACATCAAGAACGAATAAAATGACATACTTGTTGAAGATGCACTCCACTTACATCCTTTGTTCTCTTGTCCTTGATGTACCAGGCAGATCTCACGGAGAATATTGTTGCTTCAAACTCTGCCTCAGTTGTTCACAAGGTCCTCCACTGCTTCAGATACACATGCACAACTAACTCTTTAATCTTCCTTCTATCAATGACAAAGCTCCACCAAGGTCACTGAACATAGTCCTATATTAGTTTTCCCTGTTCATAGGGTCTTCAACAAACTTTCTGCATACAGTAACTCAATTGCTACTGAGTCATTGATCTTAGGCTCCACGGATTTGCCTTCTAACAGTGGATTGCTTCTCCAATACTCACTTAGTAGGAAAGACCTTAAACTTCCTTCCTCTTTTCTCTGCATATGTCTCGACTCTCACGTTCCAGCCCTTAATTCGCTGAGCATGTACATGATTAAGCTCGGCCCTTGCTCTGGCTGTTCCGTAGGCCTTATGGCCTATTTATCCAGCAAATACAAGGGTTTCGACCCTCCTTTAGTGCATAGACATCAACACGGCCCTAACACAGAAATATACCACTGTTCTATGTCCACTTCTGAGCCTTCATCATCATTAAGACTTGTTATTCAAGCAATGTAATCAAGCAAACTACAAGGCCCTAACACCTTTTATCCAAGATCTAGTCTTTACATGTCACCCCTTTTTTTATTTATATGCAGATCATCTACATATCATGAAATCAATCATACATACCTTTGTAACTTTACCTTACCTCTTTCTTTGCAAGGATTTGATCCTTCTTTATGTGTCAACACTTCTTCAATAAGTGTTTATCTTCAACATAGGTGTCTTAGATTTTTGCCCTTGGGTACAATCCATATTGATATTCTGCGAACCATATAGGTTACTGAAGGTTGTCATTCCTGTCAACATAAGCCATAAAGGATCATACTTATCCTTCCAAGTTTCAAGTTTGAGCGACAGGGATACATTGTGTCCCTTTTTGCAAAGGATCTCGACCTGCATGATTCTGGTTCCTTCTTGCAACTGTGATCCAATCTTAAACACTTTCAGGGTGACCTCATTAATATTTCCCTTTTCTAGAACTAGGTCATCATACTGCTTACTGCTTACTGTCAAGCCATGCGTTATTGTCATCATATTTTCATGACCATAGTTACACCATCTCTCATGGTCACCATCATTGGATCACCGTTTCGTTGTTCTTTGGGTCATTGTGTTACAGTTATAGTCAAAACTCAATGTCATTTCTATCATGTAAGAGAGACAGTCACACATCGTGTACATCTTATAGCCAAAGGAGCGATGTCGCTGTGTCACAAAATGTCAACATCCAAGTCATGCGAATCATTGTAAAAATACAAACCCATACGCTGTAGTTTTCAGTCTGCTGTACAATACCTTGAATACAAGAAAATTGAGAATCGATGCCATGTACCTGCTGCCGAAGGAGGCCAATGCATATTGAAGGCAAATACGTAACTGCTGGAGCGAAAATATTCTAAGACCATAGCTTACATTACACTGAGACCTTATTATACATTTGCATTACAGTGAGGAAACCGTAACTGAGGATCTGTGCGAGACCATATCTTTCTGAAATAATGAAACGACGTCGAAATGCTAAGCAGATGCCACACTTATTGTGGTGAGTGCCATATAGTAATACCATGGTCAAGGATTATAGTGAGGGCAAAAGTTTTGTGCCAAAGAGAATAAATATATCATGTCGTCACAAAGACTAACGTCATCGCAGGGAACAAATACATAGTGCCATGACGAAGATCAAATATGTAATGCCATGGTGCGTTCCATATAATGCGATGCCTATGCCCAAAACTTTTAGCAATAATTATAGGTGCGCGTCTCCATACTGCTCATGCCTAGAAATCTGAGCGAATTCATAGTGTCGTAACAGAAATGCCCCTGCCCAAAACTTCGAGCAAATTCAGTGCTGTAACAAAAATGCCCATGCCCAGAACTCTGAGTGATGACCATAGGTGTGAATCCATCATTCATAGTGTTGTATAAACGACAGAGGTGCCAAACACAGTGCCGAGTTATGGATGAGCGAAAGTATTGAGAACATGCCTCTTAAAACAATACCCTAACCATATCGATGAAGCATCTGAGATCTCGTGAATATATATGAGCCATTCAGACCCATCGAACCTCAAAGCATCGAATTGCATTTTGGAGATTGACCCATCCTTCTTCCAGCAGCTCGGTCACCTGAAAACAACCCTTATCTCACTGCCCTAGATTCTCAACTAGATGGGCTTTGTCTTCTCCTAGCTCTGATACCGTGATAAATTCTGAAGATGTTCTATGCTAGATGCAAATATACTTTAAACTTCTAGGGCACAGTGAAAGTAAGATGCAGATAGAACATACCAATAGATCGATGGAAGACAAGCCAAAAACATATATAAAGAATGGTGGCGTTACGGTAGTTAGCAGGATGCTTCAACCAGCAAAGTCTTCATAAGGTCAACCTCCCACATGTGTCACACAACCCCAAGACGTTTCATGAAGAATACTCCACCAAGACGTTGCACCAAGAAGCCCTAAATGCAGAACCAAGAACGCTGCTCCATCACCATCCAAGAGAGAAGAAAATGCCTCCACCAAATGTGTGTGTAAAATGAACTCCAAGTCTCTCCAATATATAGGCATCTGTGGGGGTGTGTGACACATCTCTTATGCATGTGGGATAAATCAGGCTGACCTTGCACATGTGGAATAAATTCAAAATACATGTTCTACTCATCCGATCAAGATGATCTTTAGATCGATCTTACACTTCGCTGAAGGAGGAATCCAATAAAAATATTGGCATCGTCATTTGAGCATCACATCATGGATTTTGGACCTAGTTGCCCAAAATTAACACTTCAGGAAAGATTTAATTATTGATCAATTAACTTAATTAAGCTGTTTTAGCTATTTCGTCGTGAAACTTTTTCTGGGTTTTGGAGATCTTGTGCTTCTTAGCCTCTCTGACCAAAGTCAAGACTAGAACACTTGTTCGATGCTACAAAAACTAACACTTGGACCATTTTGCATTGGGAAGCTTGAACTATTTGGGAAACATAAAAGTTGTCACTAGAGACTGCTACGCTGTGAGAGCTGTCATGAGTAATACTACACCAAAGACAAGGTCACGTATGAGTCTATAAACACTAAGCATGTGGAATGGCATAGGTGCACCTTGACATGCAATGGACTGCCCCATACACTGGTGATCACCCCTACAAAAAATAGGCTTCGATAAAACCATGAGTCCTCCTAAGAAGCTTCCCAAGGTTCTCCATTCCGATCAAGGGTGAGATCGCCTAGATGAAGCTTTAGAGGGATAGGGCATGGCCTGACCAATCACAATAGATATAGACTCAAACTGGCAAGACACAGGTCTAGGAGACCTAGTACTGGGCCTCACATGTTTTTTATATGGCTTTGCATTGTGACCTTGCACTTACAATGGTAGTCGATGATGCACTGAAAAAGTCTATGTACCAGCATTGACAGAGGGCTAACACTCCCGACCTCTTCAGATGTGCTAACTGATTTGCTATTGCTAGGGGCGACACTTGGCGTTTTGTACATTCTCTCTTATGCTTATCTTTTTATTTTTCCTCTCCCAATTCCACCTCTCTTTCTCCATTGTTCTCCTTAGTTTGCTTGATCCTTGGTCTGTTATAGCCACTTAAGTGGAGTTTATGGGTCAAGGAACCTTGATGCTGAGTTTTTGGGCATACAATTTTCAGATAGGTGTCAGCAATTCTTCATGTGTTAAGGGGAGGCCTTCCTCTCACCTATTTACTCAAGCTTTCACCCAACTTTGTTTCTCATTGGGTTACAACTCCACATTCCCTTCAACTCTCTTACAACTATGTTCTTTTCTAGCGTTGCTAGCGACCCTAATTTTTCAATGTCCCTATCTAACCAACGTCTGAAGCCCATATTAAGAATCTGCCATGTCTAATTTGTATTTCTACTTTTAAAGACTAGGTCTCATTCCAAATTTTAATGGATTTACACTGATGGTAATCTTAAAATGTTCTCTTTATTAAAACTTTGTTCTTTATCTAATCAAAGTTGTTTACAGGGGATCATGGTGGAAAATGGAATCATTGATTTGATTGTGCACTGCCTTGTACGACAAAAGGAAGAAGCTCCTGAAGCTGTATATCTGATGAGGTTATTGTCAGAAAATCAAGATATTGCCAAAAAAATCAGTCATGCACGGAATGCAATTCTCTTTCTTGTGACTCTCATGCAGGAAGAGGAGTTTGCTGAAAATGTTGGTGTTATTCTTGAGAACTTGCCAAAGAGTGACAATGATGTTATTACATTGGCGACAGCTAATATAATGAAGCCACTAGTATCACGACTGATTGAAGGTAACACTCAGTGGCTCAACTTATATTGATTGTACTATAAAGATGAAACAGCAACTATTTTCTAAAGACTTTTGTAACTAATCATGCACTATAGCATAATTTGTATATTATGGGTCCATTACCAAGTTGTCCTAATCCAACATTAGGGTCAATTCCATGGGAATATCAGAGTTATTGAAAGAAATTAGGTTATGAGATTGGGTGTGCTTGTCATATGCATGGCTAATTGTAAGCACCTAGGTTAGCACAATAATAAGAAGAGATGACAGAGTAAAGATGCTGAATAATTGATTCTTAATTAATATGATAGCTTGTATTGTAAGTTCTTTCCTGCATGCTGTGTGGAAGAATTTCTAGGATTCATTGCTCCTCTCAAGGCTAAGGCCCTCTGTTTTTATACATTACTCTAGATAGTTATTGCAGTGCTATTGTATCTACATAGTGACAGTAATAATTCAAACGCCCCTTCAGGCTTCGATAGTAACAGTTAAAACTGATTTCATTCAGTTTCAGTGTCTTCTTTCATGTTTTGTTCAATGGTGGAGTGTTAAAGTTGCCTTCCAAAAATGTTGTGTTGCAAATAGTCTTGCTAATGCAGGACTTCCTTATGGATAGATTCATTGTGTGCTATTCTGGAATGCTGGTTTCCATGACGATGAGTTATGAGTGTTGTTCTCAAAATCTTGTGTTGCAATGGTGGATTATTAGATTGTGGGCCTTGCAACAGTTTGTGCAGTCCATGCATTTTCACAACATTAACTTGGAATGCAGAGTTGTGTGCCCTGCAATGCTGCTGCAAGTGAAGGCATTTTTACAACATTGAACCATGGGTTCTTCAACTTGTTTTCTGCATTCCTGTCTATTGCACACGTGTTAACTACACATAGTGGTGTTGTGGTGTTCTATACAAGGGGTGTTTTGGGTTTTAATCAACATATGAATCTCTGTAGCTTGATCAGCGGCTCCCCTTTAGAGCACAATGGTCCTCCTTGCTTTTGTATGCAATTGAGTAAACTTAATATTCACCTATTCTAAAGAATACCATTTTGTTTGATACTGTTGTTCTTTAGCCTAATCTACTTGAAATAAGGGAGGTCTTGCTAAGCTGGTGCTCTTCATTTGAATGGCAATGATTGGGTTAGAGGTAACTGATGCACTTGACTTTGGATCCAACTGTACTATAATCTGGATCTTTCCTTCACCATTATTGTACTTGAATACCAACTAACTAGTGCAAAAACGTAGCTAACTTCGTATATATGTCATTCTCAATCTTGGATTATGATTTTGCATGAACCATGATCTAAATGAATCACCATTTCCTTTTCCAGGACATCATGTCTCCAGTGTTGGACTAATTACATGATTACAAACATCTCTAAGTCATAGGTTGCTCTACGTTGATTGCATCTGAAAGATACACAATGGGGTGCCCATGCTATACAAGGGAACTACCACTGCATATTCTAAGCCAACTGCCTCAATTTGAAGTAGTGCCAATCCCGGTGAGGACTAGAGGAATTGCTTCAACATGTAAAAAGCATGACTTTTGTTTGTGTGGCCAATGGAATACTCCTTTCTTGTTCTCTTTGAGGAAATGATTGAGGTCCATGGAATGTGTGAATACCCTAGTGTGAATTAATTACAAAAAATTGCTAAGGCCCAAACATTGTGAATTTAGGTAAGATACTTTGGTGTTGCCCAGTCATGTATTAGTTGAACCTTTGATGGATCAAGGTGAATTTCTGTTCTAATTTGCAATGAGTTCAAAGTAAGCAATCACCTTGATGACAAATGCACATGCCAATGTTTACTTGTAGCTCATGGATATGTGAAGTTTGTAAGATTTGATGGATGTGCTTAAGGTGTTCTTCCCATGCACAACTAGGTAGGACCACTAAGAAGTTATTGGTGAAAGCCTAAAGGTCAAATCATGTCATTCATTCGGTGCATGAATGTGATTAGTTGTTTTTTAAATGGTAGGCCAGTGGCCCATCTGTTTTGCTAACATGGATCCTTACAGTGGAATAAAATATTGTCTTCTACAACTGCTGTCAAATTGAAAACATGATCTTAATCTTCCATTCTTGAATAAAAAAGCACTCTCTGTTACAGGTTTGGGTCTTAGTTCGAATTGCTTGTTTGTAATGTGAGAGAAAACAACACTAGTCAATGAAATTGACTGACAAAAAGATTTGATGAGTTGGGATCAAGCCAACATGATAATGGATTAAGGAATAACTAGTGTGAGGGCCCTGTTACCCACCAAAAGTGGGTAATCCATTGGAGAAAATTTTTCTCCTCATTTGACAGCCAGCCAACCAGCATCCCCACAATGGTTAACACATAACACTATGCCAGAGTTCTCCACCCATTGCTTTGGTCAACCGTCAGATCTCTCTCCATTTGGCATTCTTCTTGAAGGAAGTTGGGTCATTTCTTGGCAAGTACTCTAACCATTCTTGCAATCATGTGCTTTCACTTAATATTATGGGCATATTGATATGGATGACGGGGAAAACTAGATGATTGGCCGATCTCAATTGTATCCTTGTTCCCACACTTCACTTGGGAGGTTAGTATTTGACTCTAGTCTAGTGGTGTAGTATTCCTTCTTAAGAAATACCTCTGCTCTGCTATAAATTTTCTGAGTTTATTGGTTCAGTCCTTGAGATATTTTTGTTAAACACGTCACAATTACACTGTTGTAGGTGAAATGTATTTATTGATACTTAAATATACAAATACAGTGACATAAATATGGAGAATCCAGCCTCGAACCAGAAATTGATATTTCATTCAAAACTCAGAAAATTGACAGAGGAACTGATAAAGTTTCATAATTGGAAATCCAAATGACCACCAATTTCTGAGTTTTTTAGTGACTCTTCCAGCTAGGCATTTTGTCAAACATATCATATGTTCTTTGTTGTAGGTGAGTTCTCTTGTTTCAGTTCAGATTGGCCTTTAAAATCAGTGGCATAAACTCACAAATATCTCACAACAGAGATGTATTCATGCATTAAACTCAGTGATACAAATATTATGCTGAAATTTGGTTACCGGAGGACAGGTGGTTCCCTAAGGCTTTGATCTTTGGCCTAGGGAAAAGTGTCCAAAAGAATTTAATTTTTCTCTTAAAGTGACTTTATAATTTTTATAAAGTCAAATCTAATTTAAAAGTGACTTTAATAAAGTCAATGTAAAATTAGAAAGGAAAAGTGACTTTGGAAATAAATGACTAAGTGGGTCTTTATTAAAGTGGGGTGAATTAAAAAATAGAAAGTGAGATTTAAATGAGCTTTTAATCTCAGCCCTAGATCTAAATCTGTTTCAGCCATTGGATTTAGGGATTACCCAAAAGTCACTTAGGGTTAGGTTAAAGGAGGAAAATGTCATTCATTTTTTGATGAGCAGATTGAGAGAGGAAGAGAAGGAGAGCTGGAGACATTTTCTGAAGAGAGCTTGAGAAGGTGAAGGAGAGGGCACACTTAGCAAATCCGTACAGCAGCAAGAAGGGCACGATTTCCAAGGCAGCAAGAGGTTGCATGGATACTGAGGCAGCTTGGCCGTACAGCAACACAGAAACCAAGACAACCATCCGTACAACAGTCCGTACAGCGGCATTGAGGCACGATTTTCGAGGGGAAAGGCAACACGTTTTTCGAGGAAAAGTACAACAACAAGGGGCTCGATTTTCTAGGTGGCTGGGCACGTTTTTTGAGGCAGCCAACACGGTTTTTGAGAAAGGCAGCTTGCTGGAAAATTTCGTACAGTCCGTACAGCGGTTCAGCTAAGTTCTGGGCACGAATTTCTAAACTGTCATTTGCTGTAAAAATTTTCTGTTTTGAGTTTATTGTTGTTTCGGCACATTTTCCAAGGCGGTGGCAAGCATGGAAAACAAGATAAGTCTGTATTTAATTTGCTGGAAATTTTCCTGTATATTTCACCTCTTTGTAAAAGACATTTTCAGAAATAAGAATGAGCTTTCGAACTGGTTTTCCCCAAGAGTTGTAGGGGGTTTTTCCAGGGTCACCTTGACCAAAAATCACTGTGTTATAATGTGTTGAATGGCTGTTTGTATCTGCTGATATTTATTTCTGCATTTTCCAGCATTCTGTAAATTTTACAGAATTTGTGTTTTCAGCAAAAAATTATTTTCCTGTTGTTGAATGTAAGGATATGGGAAAAGGCATTTAATTAAAAGGAGAAATAAGGTGAAACTGAAAACCGGGGTGGGAAAGTCAAGAAATTTTTACATATTATTCAAGTAACACCATGCCATAACAAAATCTGCCACTTTCCATTAACAGTTTCAACTCGGAATTTTACAGTGATACAGTAGATAGGAAGCATGGAACCTAGTTACTTTGGGTTGATATGATGACAACATCCTCTTCAGCACTTTATATCAGATTTCAACAACATACAAAATATCAGCTCACTAGGACAGCCCTCCAGCTCTGGTTTGTGATATACGCTGCCCAGAAATGCATGTACAGGTTCACATTTGATATCAGCTCTTGTGGTTCCAAGTAGAACTGATCCTAGAGGTAGTACGCTGCCCAAAATGTGTTTCCAACAATGATGAGTGCACAGCAGTGGCTTATCTCCTTCAATAAACTCTCCAGAACTCATGGGCAGCAGGATTATACTCAGTCTCACGTCCCACCAGAGAATAAAATACCTCGACTGTAACTATTTTTGAACTCCCACAAAGCTACAAAACCCAACCACTAATATGCAGCCCATAAGTTAGGTACTCGGCCTGGCTAGGGCGTTAGATAGACCCCACGGTTCATATGTCCAGCTCTGCCACCATTATGCAGTCCCAAACAACCAGGAAACTCGTCCAACATTAAAATAAACAGATTATCTCATTGGTATTCGAGCTGCTCCATAAAAAGGGTAAATCGAATTACTGGGATCTTCAGACTATCACCATGATGAGAATAGCCACTAAAAACTACAAATTCAACCTTTGTTTAACAGTGGAATTCATCCTCACAGGCCCAGATTTGGATTTATGTGCTCAGACTATCATGAGATCTTTCAACCCGCCAAATGAAATAGAAAGCACCAAATAAGCTTATAAAATCAACTGATAACACTGGAATACCTCAATATTTGTCGGAAATCTTGTTCTCCATTGAAGCTACACGGTGAAATATGAGTGTTTAATATCCCCAAATTAACAGTCAGCTAATTGGGATATTATTTTGATTAATTATGGCAAATCCTAATGTTGGGTTAAATAAAGTGGGTAGGGCATCCACAATTAATAATTAGGCCAAATAAAGTCTTTTCCTAAGGTCTCTAAGGGAAAATTGAGGCTCTAGTGGTGGAGTTGAGTTGGCCTTAGGTGGCAGCGTAAAAGAGGCACGAAAAGGACAATGTGAAATTGGCTAGAGGAAGACAGCACGTGATTGGCCAAGGAGAGGCAGCGCAGGTCAAGCTGGGACCCAAGGCATATGTTGGGCCTCAATGGATAAAAGGAAGAAGGGAAGGCTCATTCGACATTCATTCATTCATCTTATTTCTCTTGGTCATTTTGACTGAAGCACGCTTGAGCCAGAGAGCCAAGTCTGCAACGCTGTTTAGCACACGAGATCTTCAAGAGGAGATCTCGACCTCTACCTCAGGGGACTTCGAGTGCCCGCTCGAAGAAGAGTTCTGCATTTTGGTGAAGGAATTACACAGCAGAAGCAACATGAAGAGTGTAGCCCCTTTAGGACTGCGTAGAGGTAGAGTAGACTGTGCAGTTGCCAGTGATTGCGCAGTTCAATTCGGTGTGGGTGCCGGGAGTGTGGAAAGCAACGGAGTTTCAACAAGAGATTTGGAGGGGAGGTTAGCCACTTTCTACCAGGTATTTTGGGAGCTCTATGGAGGCATTTTCCAGCAGATTCATCCAGAGGTTCGACTTACCCAGCAGCGCAGTGAGCCAAGCGCAAGAGGGCCAAATTTTGAAGTCAAGATTTCGGCTAACCCTTTTTGGGTTTTTCTGGGTTTATTGAGGAGAAACCAAGATTAATTTGGCAGAATTTTCTGGGCAGGTTTGAGGTGTCAAATAGAGATCCTAACCCAGCCAACAGCTAGAGGAGCTAGGGGAAATTGGGCCGAAATTTCGGGGTCAAAATCTGACCATTTCCTTCGCGCGTTTTGGTGGGTTTGGTGAGTAGAGTCCGGGGTTAAAAACCCGAAGTATTTTGAGCAGAGGAAGCAGCCCAACCCACAGTCTGAAGTCAGCCAGTAGCAACATTTCTGGGTAGAGCAGCACAGTGATTGAGCCACGCAGAGCAGTTTCCGGTAGGAGTTTTTGTTTGGGTTTGAGCTGTCCTTCAGTCTGCCTTGAGCAGACCCAAGTGCAATCTTTTCAGCACCTCATTTGTACTCTTCCCATGCATATTAATAAAATGGCTCAACAATGATTTTGGCTCCAAATTCTGTGTTCTAATGGTGTTTTCCTTATTGCTGTAATTTTAGTCTATTATTGCTTGTATTATTGTTAATATCCCATTTGGGGATAGTACAGTGGTATCAGAGCTTCGTTCTTGTGTTATGAATAAAATGAAATAAATAATGTAAATAGTAAATAATGATTAGTTAATTAGTAATTAGGTTGAAGAGGCATGTCTAAATGGGACATGACATTCGGTGAAGAGGCACCTGCCTAGGTATATAATCGGGCCTCATTTGTAACATTCAATCATTCATTCCTCACACATTTTAATATATAATATTTGTATCCTCAATGGATATTTTCATATTCCAAGTCTCTAGAGGATTTAACGAGAAGTACAAACTTTGTTCACTTCATTTGGTATTAGAGCAGTTCGATCTTTTGGCCGCTCACCGCTGCACAGAGCCATGCTTTCCGATCCGGGTCCTTGACCGTCAAATTTGTCAACATTGTTGCCGTCGAAGCGTTTCGCTATCAGTGTTGGAGTTTCTCCATTTTCACTAGTAGGCCTTTGGCCATTAAAAAAAAAATTATATACAAGGAAAAAAAAAGGCAAAGAGTATAGTATTAAAAAAAGAAGAAGTCAATATATATTAAAAAAAAATTACAAGAAAAAAATATAGTTAAAAAAATTTGGAAAAAAAAAATTATAAAAGAAAATAGAAAAAAATATATTAACAAAAAAAAACGACAATTGCCGTCAAGCAGTCTCGCTACCACCGACCAGATTGCATGCAGGCTTTTCACTCTTGCCGCACGTCAATCGCATTACGCACACCACAGATAAGCATTCTCCGTTGCCACTTCCTAGATTTTGTCGCCTTAGCTTCATTTCGCCATGCTACAACCATTTTCAACGTACCCCGCCATAGTTCCAAGACACCATTGCCAATTAGCTATCGTTTTGTTGCTCAAAGGGCTGATTTCTTATTCCACAGTAGTTGTACGAATGCCTCCATTCATGTGTCGCTTCTAGCACAGTGATTGCTACGTTTATTTTTATCCTCATTCCTTATCCTTCCATTCATTCTGAAAACAACTTCTGCAACTATTTCTTTTTAACCAGATTTATAGATTCAAGAAAATCCAAAAAAACATCGTCTTGAAAAGATTAGAAAACTGAAAACCTGTGTTGACGTCACTATTCCTGTTTTTCCATTGCTTCATCTGTAGTGACTCTCCCACCATCTGTCCCATACAACTCTCTGTGATTGTAAGTGAAACCTATCCCAATCATTACAGGTTATCTTGTCGTCAAATTCCAAGGTTATTGGGCATTATTAGATCTGAATAGCTGGACGTAACCAAGGATAAAACATTGCGACTCTTGACTATATTCAAAACAATACTTTGTTTTGTTTCATTATAAATAATAAAAGGTATTTAAAATATAAGTGGACCAACGTATAAGGATTAAAATTTTGGAAGGTCAACGAAATTACTAAGGTTTAAAGTTGGAAAAGTTGTGAAGGCTTTAAAAGCAAAAGTATCAATAAAGACTTCTTGCTTTATTATTAAAAAAAAGAAAAAAAAAAGAGCGGAAGGAAAGAAATAATTAAAAGTTTTGAAGATTTATAAAAAATAAAAAGATAAAAAAAGTATAAAGGGTAATTCTAAGTAAAAAGGGGTATCTTAAAACCCTAAGGTCAAGCAAAAGTATTTAAATATTGAAACAAACAAAATGGAATCCATCACTGATGAAAAGGAAATTGAGTCTAATTCAGAATTGAAGGAAAGAAGATTTTCGGAAACTTCATGTAATTATGCTTCAGTGCTATTTAGAATTAAAGGGTCTCTGCGGGAAAAGATGTCACTATTTCTATCTCACTTGTCGAAGATAAAATTTATATAACACCTAAAATCGCAAACCAATTAGTGATCCCAGAGTCAAATATAATCAAAAAATTAGACTGGTTTGTAACAAAAAATATGACATAACCAATTTATAGTTAAATTTTGGGGATTATACATTTATGTCACAATTCTTAGTTCAAACCCTATGGAACAATCAAGATGACATTATTTTGGGTTCACCTTGGACGGAAACTCTAGGGTCCTTTATCCTAGATACGAAAAATAAGTTTTTGACATTCTCTCACAAAAAGAAAAAAATAACAGTACATGATCTTACCGTGAAGCCAAATTCAGTGACGCCTGAAGATATACAAGAAATTTCAAAAGCAATTCTTCAAGAAGGTAAAATGTGATACAAAATATGCAAAGAGAAGTTGACAAGATCACCACTAGCAAAAATGAAGAAGTTTCTCGACTTAAAGACCATAGTGAAAAATTATTGACACAAATCAAGAAGCTTAAGAAGGACAAGAAGTCATTGGAAAACAAGGTGCAACAGTTTATCGAAAAGGAAGCATCGAATGTAGAAGTCCAAGTTGAAGAAACAGATACTGATCCAGTAAATGTCACAACTGAAGAAGAAGACAAGCAAGCTGCAGAAAAAACAAACTTAGATGTTGTGGTTCAGACAAGGAACATTCTAAGTGAAGGTTCTATAACCAACTCAATAACAGCTTCACTAGAAGAAAATAAAAAAATTACCATACCTAATAAGGGCAAGTCAAACCAAAAAATTTCTCTATCGACATCCGAATCACGAGAGTAAGCAACTCGATCAAGCTACGTATTCAGAATAGAAACAACAAATTAATGTTTCGAAGAATACTAATGTCGGTGAAATCCACTCATGTGATAACAATACATCACAAGTTGCCAGTCACCACAAAATTCCACATAGGCGAGAAGACATTCGTAGCGAAAAAGAGATCAAGCCTTTTTTCATCAACAAGCTTTGAGGACAAAGCTTTCTGAGGAGGAAGGCCATGTTATGAATAAAATGATATAAATAATGTAAACAGTAAATAATGATTAGTTAATTAGTAATTAGCTTGAAGAGGCATGTCTAAATGGGACATGATCTTCTGTGAAGAGGCACCTGCCTAGGTATATAAGCGGGCCTCCTTTGTAACATTCAATCATTCATTCCTCATACATTTTAATATATAATATTTGTATCCTCAATGGATAGTTTCATATTCCAAGTCTTCTAGAGTATTTAACGAGAAGTATGAACTTTGTTCACTTCATCTTGGCTCAGCGGTGGGGATCTTTTCCTATGAAAAAGGAGGGTAGGCAGTAGAGGTGGCAAATATGGGGGAGTCAAGCAGCAACGGAGAATCAACATTTGGTAGCATCTTAAAGGCCCTAAATGATTTAGCCAAAGAACAAAAGGGAATGTTGGAAGGACTCAAGCAACGGAATAGGGATTAGAGCATCCATCACGTAATTGGGGAGACTTCTGGGGTCTCACAACAGTGTGACCACCCTTTACCAGCCATTTACCCGCCAACCATCAGTAGGTCAACTAGGATCACGATGCCTACATTCTTACCTCTAGTACCGAGTGAGCAAGGTAGGCGACATGATCATATGCCCATGGGATATTATTTTCGAGAATGGTAGTCCATGGGGGAAAACTTCAAAGCGGCTTTGTCCTTCAGAGATTACTGCCAGCTTAGGCGGGATGAAGAAGGAAGGAACAGTGGGGGGTCTAGCACGCAAAGTTCAGAGTTGCAGCATACCATTGGGAGGACACCTTTTCCCACGTATGATGGATCCACTGATTTCACGACTTGGGATTGGGTGGAAAAGTTGGATACCTCTTTCCAGCTTGACCAAATAACAGAGG
This sequence comes from Pinus albicaulis, assembly GCA_034641835.2. NCBI lineage: Eukaryota > Viridiplantae > Streptophyta > Pinopsida > Pinales > Pinaceae > Pinus > Pinus albicaulis. The sequence goes on along the minus strand of CM076583.1, from coordinate 69,454,647 downwards.
GGGAAGCCATCAAAATGGCTAGCTCACACATGGAGGATGAGGGCACACAGGATTGTGGGGAGCTCGTAGATACACTTAGTGTGACACAAGACTCACCCTTGTTGGAGACTTCCTTGACGGTGTCGTTTGACATCTTAATGGAAAGAGTAGAGCCATCCATTGAGGTGATGACCGGGGTCGTGTTCGAGTTTTTGGGTGACAACCGCACACAGCAGATGGGTGAGGTACCAGGAGATGTATCCACCTTTGATGAGGCACTTAGAGATACAGAGGTAGAGTAGGAGGACATTCCTTCTGTATGTCAGGATGAGGAATCTTCTTTGGATGAGTCCATGGGGTCATAAGAGGATGCTTCTAGGGAGCATGAGCAGGCATGCAAAGTGTTCAAATTTGGTTACCTGAGGACAGGTGGTTCCCTAAGGCTTTGATCTTTGGCCTAGGGAAAAGTGTCCAAAAGAATTTAATTTTTCTCCTAAAGTGACTTTATAAAGTTATAAAGTCAAATCTAATTTAAAGGTGACTTTAAGTGATAAAGTTACTAAGTCTAATTTTAAAGTGACTTTAATAAAGTCAATGTGAAATTAGAAAGTGAAAAGTGACTTTGGAAATAAATGACTAAGGGGGTCTTTATTAAAGTGGGGTGAATTAAAAAATAGAAAGTGAGATTTAAATGAGCATTTAATCTCAGCCCTAGATCTCAATCTATTTCAGCCATTGGATTTAGGGATTCCCCAAAAGTCACTTAGGGTTAGGTTAAAGGAGGGAAAGGAGAGAAAAAATCATTCATTCTTTCATAAGCAGATTGAGAGAAGGAGGAGAGAAAGCAAAGGAGATTTCTGAGCAGTGAGAGGAAGGGGCAGTGACGAGAGATTTATTAAATCCATCTGTGAGACACGATTTTCAAGGCAGAGAGCCTGAGAAAATGGGAAAATTCAACATTTATTGCTGCTATATTGGCATGTTTCCCAAGGAGGCATTTTGTGATTTGAGAATTTGTTTTGATTTCAGGTATGAGAGAAACAACAGAAATCGAGGTCGTACAACGGTTTGAAACGTCATTGCTCTGATTGAAACGACCATAACAACTTTAATTGATACACAAGGTTTCGAGGATGACGTACAACCATACAACTTGCAGTTTTCCATATTGTCCGTACAACATTGTACTGCACATTTTTCTGTAAATTTTTGTTTTGAGTTGGCACAAGAATTGCAGGTGGAGTTTTGCAGTTTTCGAGATAAGCCATTTATGAGGTTGTTTGTAATTTTCTTTTTGTGTTTTCTGCTCAACTTTAGCAAGCTATTTATCAGAAATAAGAAGAGCTTTCAAAATAGTTTTCCCCAAGAGTTGTAGGGGGTTGTTCCAAGGTCAAGTTGACCAAAAATCAGCGTGTCAAAATTATCTGTGGCTGATTTATTTTTTGAGTTTTTATTTCTGCATTTCAACATTGTGAAATTTCTAAAATTAGTGTTTTCAGAAAATATTTATTTTTTCCAGCTTGTTGAATGTATGGCTATGGGAATGGACATTTAACTTTATGGGAGAAATAAGGAGAAACTGAAAACCGAGGTTGGTATTAAAATTTTTACATGGTATCAGAGCTGTTTCGCTGAAAGTGCAGTTTGGGACAGTAAGAAGAAAAATACAGCAAGCTGATTTTTCACACAGAGAACAGTACCTTTACTATAACAATGTTATTTTCAATTTATTAGGACAACAAGCATGTCTTTGGGCTTGAGGGTGGAGGATAGGTTGGATGGACATAGTAACTACAATGTATGGAAGGATAGAATGCAGAGCATCTTTGAGAATCAGTTTGGTGCAATGAACCGCATATCCAACAGGACCACAACAAATGTGTATGCCCTCTGATCTTTGTTGATTTCCAGTTTTAACAAAGAGGAAATAACAAGGATAAAAGAGGCTGATTCTAATGGTATTAAAGACCATGTCGTTCCTCTTGAGAGGAAGAGATTTGCTCATGGAATCATGGTGACCTTGACCAATCATCACTAGGGTACGATGAGAGCAAGGAAAATGGTCTTAAGGAGAAGGTAGAACCATTAATATGGTTAGGCCATTAGTGTGCATAACATCTCCTGAAGATCACTGATGTGAGAGATGCGTTGGCAGCAGTTAGAGAGTTCATTCCACCCACTTAGTTGGTGCAGATTGCAGTGAATGGCCTTCCCAGTTCATGGCTGAACTTTGCTGATGGGGTTTGTGCACGTGAGACCCTTCCCACTTGGGAAAGGTTTTGGGATGATTGCATACAGAAAGAAATCAGAAAGAGACAGCTTGGGGCAGCCAAACCTGTTGAGTAGGATGAGGATGTAGCACTGTTAGCAGGAGGCAAGAAAGGCAAGGGAAAGAAGCAAGCTTCCACAAGTAGTGGTGGGGGCAAATGCAAAGGTAAAGGTAATAAGGTGAACGCACAGAATGACTATTCCAAGGTGAAGTGTTGGAATTGTCAGAGAATGGGACACTATGCAGTTGTGTGTTCAGAGAAGAAGAAGAAGGGGAAGAACAAGACCATGGCAACATCAGTAGAGATAGAGGACTTTTCGGATAAATTTGACCGGGAGTTTGGGTTCATTGCTTGTGAGTCCACTAGTGCAGGATCACCTGCCACAGAGGGTGAGAGGGAGTGTGCATTTCCCTCCACTAGCGGAGCATCTTCAGGTATCTGGTATGTTGACAGTGGGGCTTCACGTCATATGATAGGAGTCCGTGAGTACTTCTTAGAGCTTTCAGAGAGTGGCACTGATATAGAGGTAGTACTTGGAGATGATAGCGTTGTTAGAGCAGTTGGTGTGGGGACATTGACATTTGATAGGGAACCCAAACCTCCCTTGAAGGTGTCAGATGTTCTATATGTGCCAGGAATGAGGAAGAACCTCATATCCGTCTTAGCGTTGGAGGATAGAGGGTATGAGATATTGTTCAGGAGAGAACAGGGGCTTATATATTCCAGGGGCGCTCCAACTGATTTAGCTAGAGTGATTGGTGTACGCCATGCAAAGGTGTACAAGTTTGCATTTTAGCCCCTTTTGGCATTGAGCAGTAGTACTGGCAGCAGAGCTAGCAGTTCAGAGCTGTGCGAGATTTGGCACCGCAGGATGGGGCACATGTATCATGGAGCCTTGAGGACATTGCGGGAGATCACTATAGGTGTGCCGGATTTCAGTACTGATCACAGTGATACATGTAGAGGATGTGCTATGGGCAAGTTTGCCAAACTTCCTTTTCCCAGCAGTGACAACAGATCGACTGGGATACTTGATTTGATTCATACGATGTGAGCGGTTGGATGTCTCATGTTTCCTTGAGTGGGTATGAGTATTATGTTTTATTCATTGATGATCACTCCAGAGGGACTTGGATTTATTTCTTGAAGACCAAGAGTGAGGTCTTCGAGCAGTTTCAAGAGTTCAGAGCTCTTGTGGAGACTCAGATAGGTCGGAAGATCAAGTCCTTGAGGTCGGACAATGGAGGGGAGTACACCCTTGGTGAGTTTGTTGAGTATTGTGCGGAGGCAGGCATTAGGAGTGAGTTCACAGTTCCTTACAACGCCCAGCAGAACGGGGTGGCGGAGAGGAAGAACAGATCCATCGGAGGGGCTACCAAAGCCATGCTACATGGTCAGGGGTTACCATTGTTTTTGTGGGCAGAGGCCTGCAACATTGTTGTTTATTTGCAAAACAAGAGTCTGCATCGTGCCTTGGGGCATGTGACTTCAGAGGAGGCTTTTTCTGTGAAGAAGCTTGATGTTGGTCATCTTCGTATCTTTGGGTGTGTTGCATACTCCTACGTACCCAAGGAGAAGAGGACCAAGCTAGAGCCCACAACAAAGAAGCGTATCTTTGTGGGCTACAGTGAGATCTCAAAGGCCTTTCGGATTTATATTCCCGCACAGAGGAGAGTTGTTGTCAGGCGAGATGTGAAGTTCGAGGAGGACAGGGCTTTCAGGAGGTCACAGGAGTTAGAGTATTTGGATCAGCCAGACCCTTAGGAGTAGCTGAGTCAGTCGTAGGGATCCAGTGGGTAAGGATCAGGAGGATTCGGAGGTACATCGATTACAGTGTCAGGTCCATCAGTGAGCAGTGGTTCGCAGAGTCAGAGGGGTGGTGCTTCGGGCAACATGCAGAGCAGTTCACTAGGGAGTCCACTGATGGACAGTTCACACGGTACTTCAGCGTCTACAGGTTCAGGTTCAGGTAGGAGGACAACAGACAGACATTCAGGAGTTCAGGCTCCTGATGAGGAGGAGGAGTTTCATTCTCTAGTGGGAGAAGTGTGCTCAGGGAAGAGGAAGCCCAAGTGGCTTCAGCATACCTTAAGAGAGGCCACATCTGTTGCTGGGCCAAAGAGGCTGGTCAGAGAGAGCAGACCACCTGATAGGTTTTGTAGCTATATGGCAATGGTTGCCAACATCATTGACTCTAATCCTTCTAGCTATGAGGAGGCAGCTAGCTAGCAGGTCTGGAGAGAGGTCATGCAGGAGGAGTATTCTTCTCTCATGAAGATTGATGTTTGGGAGGTGGTGTCGAGGCCTGAGGGCAAATCCGTGGTTACTTCCAGATGGCTTTACAAGCTAAAGCATGCTGCAGATGGCAGCATTGAGAAATTCAAAGCAAGGTTTGTAGCTAGAGGGTTCTCCCAGGTAGAGGGAGTTGATTATGAGGAGACCATCGCTCCCGTGGCTCGATATACTTTGATTCGCTCCATCATATCGATAGAAGCAGAGATGGGTTGGAAGATCCACTAGATGGATGTGAAGACCGCATTTCTCAATGGCTTCATACAGGAGGAGGTGTACATTGAGCAGCCACAGGGCTTTGAGGTGCATGGGAAGGAGTCCCATGTGTGCAGACTGAAGAAGGCCCTTTATGGCCTGAAGCAAGCTCCCAGAGGTTGGTACTCTAGGATAGATACATACTTGCAGGGGATGGGTTTCACAAAGAGCGATGCAGATCCGAACCTTTCCTTTATTGTGATAGGTGAGGAGCCTCTCATTCTGGTGTTGTATGTGGATGACTTGGTCATTACGAGTGCAGAGAGACTCATAGAGAGCTGCAAGAGAGATCTTGCGTTGGAGTTTGAGATGAAGGACATTGGCTTGATGCATTACTTTTTGGGTTTGGAGGTGTGGCAGGAGGAGGGGCATTTCTTCCTGGGGCAAGGGAAGTATATTGTGGACATCCTTGGTAGATTCCACATGGAGGATTGTAGACCCATGTCGACACCGATGATCACCAACTGGAAGAAGCTTCATGCTTTAGATTCCGAGTTGGTGGATCCCACATTGTACAGACAGCTGATTGGTTCCTTGATGTATTTGGTCAACACTAGACCAGATATTTGTTTTGCAGTCAACACGATGAGTCAGTTTATGTGTGAGCCTAGGAAGGTTCACTGGGTGGCTGCAAAACACATTTTGTGGTACTTGCAGGGGACAATGGATTATGGTCTGGACTACAGGCAGGGGGATGGAGTGAGATTGGCAGGTTACACTGATTTTGATTGGGCAGGTTGTGCTTCTGATAGGAAGAGCACTTCAAGGTGCTGTTTTGGGTTGGGTTCGGCAGTTGTGTCATGGTTCAGCCGAAAGCAGCAGTCAGTAGCATTGAGTTCAGCGGAAGCAGAGTATATGGCAGCCAGTCTAGCTAGTTGTGAGGCCATCTGGCTTCGCAAGATGTTGTTTGGCTTATTTGGTTAGCCGTTGAGACCTTCAGTGATTTACTATGATAATCAGAGTTGCATTAAACTCACGGAGAATCCAGTATTTCATGACAGGTCAAAGCATATCGGGATCAAATATCATTTCATCAGAGACTATGTTCAGAAGGGAGCTGTGAAGCTTGAGTATATTCCCACTGATGAGCAGGTTGCAGATATTCTTACCAAAGCCTTACCACGGGGCAAGCCTGTCTACTTCAGAGATAAGATGGGTGTGGTGAGGAACACCTTTCTCGGTAAGAGGGAGTGTTGAAATTTATTTACCGGAGGACAGGTGGTTCCTTAAGGCTTTGAACTTGGCCTAGGGAAAAGTGTCCAAAAGAATTTAATTTTTCTCCTAAAGTGACTTTATAAAGCTATAAAATTAAATCTAATTTAAAAGTGACTTTAAGTGATAAAGTTACTAACTCTAATTTTAAGGTGACTTTAATAAAGTCATTGTGAAATTAGAAAGTGAAAAGTGGCTTTGGAAATAAATGACTAAGAGGGTCTTTATTGAAGTGGGGTGAATTAAAAAATAGAAAGTGAGATTTAAATGAACATTTAATCTCAGCCCTAGATCTAAAGCTATCTTAGTCATTGGATTTAGGGATTCCCCAAAAGTCACTTAGGGTTAGCTTAAAGGAGGAAAATGAGAGAAAAGATCATTCATTCTTTCATGAACAGATTGAGAGGAGGAGAGAAAACAAAGGAGATTTCTGAGCAGTGAGAGGAAGAGGACAACAGCGAGGAGATTCAACAAATCCATATAGCAAGGACAAAGCACGGTTTTCAAGGCAAGAGGGCACGAAAATCGAGGAGAGAACAACATTTATTGCTGCTATATTGGCACGTTTCCCAAGGAGGCCGTACAGTAGTTTGAGGGACTGTTTTCTGATTTTCGTACAACAGAGAAACAACACAGAAATCGAGGCCATATAGCAGTTTCAAGGCAGTCATACAACACAGATTTCAAGGTAGCCATACAACAACTTTTAGCAGGCCGTACAACGCGGTTTTCGAGGAGGATGTACAGCCGTACAACACAGTTTTCCATGTTGTCCGTACAACATTTAATGCTGCACATTTTTCTGTAAATTTCTGTTTTGAGTTGGCACGAAAATTGAGGTGGAGTTTTGCACGGTTTTCGAGATAAGTGCATTTATGAGGTTGCTGTAATTTTTACTGTGTTTTCTTGCTCACTGTAAAAGCCATTTATCAGAAATAAGAAGAGCTTTCGAACTGGTTTTCCCCATGAGTTGTAGGAGGTTTTTCCATGGTCAAGTTGACAAAAAATCAACGTGTCTATTTTCTATGTGTGGCTGATATATTTTTCTGAGTTTTATTTCTACATTTCAGCACTATGAAATTTCCAGAATTTGTGTTTTCAGAAAATATTTATTTTTCCAGCTTGTTGAATGTATGGCTATGGGAATGGGCATTTAACTTTATGGGAGAAATAAGGAGAAACTGAAAACCGGGGTTGGGAACTGAAATTTTTACACAGAGTTGATGAAAGTAGGCCGGTTTCGTATCCCATTGTGCATGTGGTATCAGGGGACTCTATGGGAGATATTCAGGATGATGAGTCACTTGTGATGATTCAGCTGGAGCAACTTATGGTATAGCTAGAGGGCACATTGGAGCGTTGGAGCAACCCCCTTTAGGCATACATAGATGGGGCTAGCAGCACGGTTGGGTCACCTTTGGCCATTGGAGAGAGGGAGATGGAGCTACCTAGTCGGATCTCATGCGTTGACTTGGATAGCAGGATGAGACGACTTGAGTTGCACATGGTGCAACATTTTCATGTCAGGGTTGCTCTAGGTGCAGGAGTTCACGCATTCGATCCCTCTCTTGGGGTTGGATGGCAAGAGATTCTGAGTTGGTACCCAGGGGAGTGGGTTATGGAGATGGTGATGCACTCATGTGTAGCCCAGTAGGAGCTTCCAGGTATTGAGGTTACCAGAAGCACAGACTGGCATTGGGATCCAGGCGGGACTACCTATCACTTCCTAGGTATGCCAGTTGACTACGACTTGGAGGGTACAATTGACCTAGCAGTTGAGCGTGCACATTCACTAGGGGAGTTTCAGCCAGCACTAGTGTCCAACCAGTTTAGGTACAAACTTGTCTTGGTACGAGGATTGTACACAAGATCACGGGATGATCAACATACTTTGGTAGGAGTTTGACAGAGGAGGAGGCATTGGTAGGCCACCGGACAATGCCTTGTATGGAGCTAGGGATTCTACGCATTTGTGTGGGGCACGAAGGACATAGAGGAGCAGAGCAGGATTGGCATCGCTACTGGTACCTAGGGAGATTCACTTCTTGGGTCCCTCAGGGAGGATTTGGAAGGGAGATCCATGCATTGGAGAGTATGGTGATGCGACAGTGGAGGTGATGGTACCGATCGAGTATGGGCCGACACATATGGATACAACCTTAGGCCATCACACCCTGGGACATGTAGGAGCATCCATTATTGGGCAGTGGTTTGTAGATGGGCATGGAGATGCATGGGGGTGTGCTGTAGTATGTCAGACTGTGTTGTGGAGGAGTGCTTCCCATCGCATTGAGTACATGCGGGGAGTGGCAGGTGCGACGACGCAGGATGGACGCATGACGGTACAGGATGTTATAACTGTTACCAGGGGTCTCCATTGGTGTATAGGGGCAGGTTGCGGCATATAGTGGCAGGTTGAGGAGTGCGGTGATACTTGGTGGTATGCAGTGACACATGATGCGGAGCAGTGGGCTCTTGGAGCGTTGCCTCCAAAGAGACATATGGATAGGGGTACAAGTGTACCATGGGATGCAACTCACCTAGGATCGATGAGGATCTTGTTGAGCATCCGGAGACACCACGTTTGGCGGAGACAGGCTACGAGGGTGTTATCACCGTATCCGTGGCATGCATCGGAGAGTATGGTGATGCGACAGTGGAGGTGATGGTACCGATCGAGTATGGGCCGACACATATGGATACAACCTTAGGCCATCACACCCTGGGACATGTAGGAGCATCCATTATTGGGCAGTGGTTTGTAGATGGGCATGGAGATGCATGGGGGTGTGCTGTAGTATGTCAGACTGTGTTGTGGAGGAGTGCTTCCCATCGCATTGAGTACATGCGGGGAGTGGCAGGTGCGACGACGCAGGATGGACGCATGACGGTACAGGATGTTATAACTGTTACCAGGGGTCTCCATTGGTGTATAGGGGCAGGTTGCGGCATATAGTGGCAGGTTGAGGAGTGCGGTGATACTTGGTGGTATGCAGTGACACATGATGCGGAGCAGTGGGCTCTTGGAGCGTTGCCTCCAAAGAGACATATGGACAGGGGCAGTGAGTGTACCATGGGATGCAACTCACCTAGGATCGATGAGGATCTTGTTGAGCATCTGGAGACGCCGCATTTAGTGGGGACAGGGCTACGAGGGTGTTATCAACAGATCTGAGGCAGAGAGAGTGTCATATGGAGGATTACTCTTGAGCACTCAGGTAGACTCTTGGTCACACCCTTTGGGACATACCTACCCATCATCCTCCTGTGTTGCTTATGGTCGCAGAGTGTTTGGTTGGTGCCCCTTGACACTCTCCATTCAGGCAACAGGGCATGGGAGGCTCACCCTAGACAGTTGGATGAGATAGCGTGTGTCATGAGTCGGGAGGAGACTCTCTAGTTGAGACACTTGGTAGGTGCACGAGTTGATGGGCCCAGGCTTAGGGATGGCATGGGCTCTTGCCAAGGTAGCATATGTTCCACCTCTGGGCTCACATTTGAGGGATGGTGGATGGTAAACTTCGTCTACAGGAGGGTACCCAGACTCTGAGCAGTATCCAAGTGTATTAGCAGGAGTTGGGATAGCGGATATCACGACGTGGTCTGGTAGGAGCAGGGCAGGTACACATGCATGGGACAGACTCCTGATACTTGGGGTCCACCTAGGGGATACATATAGGGGTCAGAGATGAGGGCCAAATGGGTTCTAGCAGGTAGCAGCGCTACCTAGCGACATCCCGTGGGGAGAGGGAGTTGTGAGCTCCCAGTATGGTTGGGGGATCCAGGGGTCTGTTGGGCAGGTGGATCACTCCACTTTGTGATGAGCAGGGATAGAGCAGACGGTGATCCAGTCCACCTTGGGTTTGACATGTGGGGGAGAACTGAGACCTCCATTGCATGGCGAGGCAGACTTATCATGTTGTTGCTCAGGGTCATGATTGACAGTGGAGGAGTAGATGATGCCCGGGCAGGATGAGCTTTGACTTCACAGATTTTTTGCCACAAGGCCCCAGGAGAGAGGGATACAGTCTGCACAAGATGGGGGGTATCTCATAGTCAGAGTGGCGCAACGACAACATGGTGGCACCTCTACGAGATTAGCAGGGGGCCCGAGCATTACAACTCTACACAACTCAATAGCCTATAGGGGTGAGCTGTATACTACATGGGGAGATCATGTAGATCTTCCATTGGGCTTTAGCGAGTCATTGATGGAGTGGGGGACTTCATTAGTATGGCAAGTTGGTCAGCGGGATGATAGCAAGAGGGGCTCATGTGAGAGAGACGCTATCTCTGTAGGGATTAGGCGATATCTTCGAGGGTTTACACTTGGAGTGTGCGGGATGGACTACTTGGTAGGGAATCTTCATGAGGAGTTGCACATAGTGCCACATTATCATGATTCCCTACTCACTGATGATGTTCAAAGGGCTTCTGATACTTGTTCCTGGTAGGATGGTGTTGAAGAGGTAAATCCCTCTGCATGCAGGCGATCCCTACTAGCCTTCCGCATCGGGTCTAGCAACAATCAAACACGCTACAGTGCAGATTCCTAATCGTAAATAAACCGACTTGCGAGGAAGGCTTACTTGGAATCCAACGTTGTCGTTTGTAGAAGAGGTGGTGCTCCCGTTCCTTTGCCCTGGCAGATCACAATCCTCACGATCTCCGTGATCGGACACCTGCACATGCAAGAAACAACACAAACGCAAGCATAAAATCCAATACATACAACTATATGTCAGTCGAAGAGGACATAACTCATGAACATAATCAAGAACAAGAGTGGAACCATAACCAATAGTCGCTTATCATTAATGAGTCAAAAGAAGAATACAACCATAGCTTCGATGCAACACTCTCCTTTGGCGGGTTGTCAGCAAAACATGTCTCGATAAAGCCTGTCAAGGATGGAAAAAGCCTCTCTCTCCGGATACTTGACAATAGTCTCCTTGCTTGGATTTTGCCTTAAGGGAATCAAGAAGGCTCTTGCAGCATAAGGATGTGAAAGCTCTTGGGAACTAGCTTGCAAAGGAGATGAGCAAGCTTTTATAGATGGAGGAAGGGGAATTGGGATCCCTATAATTATGGGATTGGCCCTATCATCAAGGAAGCTTCCATGAGAGGTGGAAAACCACTTCCTCTCTATGGAAATCCGTAGCCAAACCTCCCAACTCAAGATAGATATCAGTCCAGGAATTTGTTAGGACGAAACTTCCGCCATTTATTTTAAAAAAACACCTCTTAATATGGTTGGCGCGGGTGCGGCTCTATGACAGAGCGCCAATTGGCGCGCCCTCTTTGGAGGATTTGTCCCCTTGGCGTGAGGGCTGAACTGTAGAAAAAGAGCTATTTTTAGGTTTTTTTGCAGGGAGATGTCTTCAGGGCAATGAAAGCTCATCTTCAGAGGGATTCAATGAAAGTATTTTCAAGTCTTGTCTCTGCTCCCACGGAGTCACGGAATAGGCCCTCCAATGTGGGATGGGAATTGCGAGGGCAGTGACAAATTAATATGAGATGGTGAGTGGAGCAGGGGGAGCTTCATGTTGGACATGATGGTTTGGGATCTGGGTATTGAGAGATCCCTTCATATCCAGGGAATGCAGAGGTCGGGGATGATTCAGTGGCGCATCTAGGACCCCGGCACAACTTTGTAGTGACAGTGGGGAGTGTCAGCTAGAGAGGATGCTTGTTCAACCATTGCTTGAGGACAAGCAATTTTTGGCAGGGAGGACTGTAATATCTCCAAATTAGCAGTCAGCTAATTGGGATATTAATTTTGATTAATTTTGGAAAATCCTAATGTTGGGTTAAATAAAGTGGGTAGGGGATCCACAATTAATAATTAGGCCAAATAAAGTCTTTTCCTAAAGTCCCTAAGGGAAAATTGAGGCTCTAGTGGTGGGGTCGAGTTGGCCTTAGGTAGCAGCATAGAAGTGACACGAAAAGGACAACATGAGATTGGCTAGAGGAAGGCATCACATGATTGGCCAAGGAGAGGCAACGCAGGTCAAGGTGGGACCCAAGGCATACATTGGGCCTCAATGGATAAAAGGAAGAAGAGAAGGCTCATTCGTCATTCATTCTTTCATCTTATTTCTCTTGGTCATTTTGACTGAAGCACACTTGAGCCGGAGAGCCAAGTCTGCAGTGTTGTTTAGCACACAAGATCTTCAAGCGAAGATCTCAACCTCTACCTCGAGGGCCTTTGAGTGCTCGCTCAGGAGAGGAGTTCTGCATTTTTGTGAGGGAATTACACAGCAGAAGCAATAGGAATAGCGTAGCCCCTTCAGGACTGCACAGAGGTAGAGTAGACTGTGCAGTGATTGCGCAGTTTAGTTCGTTGTGGGTGCCAGGAGTGTGGAGAGCAGTGGAGTTTCAACAGGAGATTTGGAGAGGAGGTTAGCCACCTCCTACTAGGGATTTTGGTAGCTCTCTGGAGGCATTTTCTAGCAGATTCTTCTAGAGGTTCGGTTTACCCAGCAGCGTAGTGAGCCAAGCCCAAGAGGGCCAAATTCCGAAGTCAAGATTTGGGCGAACCCTTTCTGGGTTTTTCTGGGTTTATTGAGGAGAAGCCAAGATTAATTTGGAAAAATGTTCTGGCAAGTTTGAGGTGTCAAACAGAGATCTTAACGCAGCCAGCAGCTAAAGGAGCTAGGGGAAATTGGGTCGAAATTCTGGGGTCAACATCTAGCCAATTCCTTCGCGGGTTTTTGTGGGTTTTGTGAGTAGAGTTAGAGGTTAAAAGCCCGAAATTTTCTGAGAAAAGGAAGCATCCCAACCCACAATTTGAAGTCAACCAACGACATCATTTTTGGGTAGAGCATCATAGTCATTGAGCCACACAGAGCAGTTTCCGGCAGGAGTTTTTGTTTGGGTTTGAGCTGTCCTTCAGCTTGCCTTGAGCAGGCCCAGGGGCAATCTTTTCAGCACCTCATTTGTACTCTTTCCCATGCATATTAATAAAATGGCTCAACAATGATTTTGTCTCCAAATTCTATGTTCTAATGGTGTTTTCCTTATTGTTGTAATTTTATTGCTTGTATTACTATTAATATCCCATTTGGGGATATTACAGAGTGATTTCACTCTCAAACCCAAACTAGGGTGTCTCATTGCAACACTGAATTCTGCTATGGCAACTAGGGTTCCAAACCCTCAGCTTCTCCTTCAAACTTGTTGAGAAATTATGGCGTTTAATTCAATTTTTCTTCTTGATAATTACTCGTGAACTTGTTATGCTTTTTTTACTTAGATCTTATCTTCGTTAACTTATTATGTCTTTCATCAAGTCAATTATCAAAACACAAGAGACACAAATTTTAGGCTCTTCAAGCCAGGGCCAAAACCTCTCCCTCTTGGAGAGGAAAACCCGAAAGTAATTCTTCTTATAGATCTTCAATTGATGAGTACCAAGACCATGAAAAAGACCCTTGACCTCAATATGCCTCCAAGACCCTTGTCACTTGCTCTTCTAGGATCCTTATGTTGATCTTATTTTCTGCACTGCTTTGCACCAGCCCTAGGGAAGCTCGGTCCCTAGCCTTCTATTCTTCCTTCCTTGATCTAGCCTCGGCCACCCAAACACTTCTCCTTGGCTTACCTTTTTTCGTCCTCTAGACAGAGATCTCCTTTACGTTGTATGTACTTTTGAGATATAGATCAAGGCTTATATAGCCTTACATTACTGCTGCAATACCCTTGAGATGAGCGAGGTATAGGACATACTTAAACCTGAGATTACTGTCCTCCTTTCTTCGTTGAGCACCCTTCGTCTCACGCACTGTAGTTTGGATCCTTATCATAAACTTACACCGAGATGATTGGACCTTTCTTCTTTGCCGAGATGTGACTCTCCTTCGCACTAACTTCAAACTCGGTCTCACACTCCTTATTGTAGACCCTTCTCCGAAATGAGTAAACCCAAGATCAAAATATAATAGCCCTTCCTCTTCGCTGAACTGTCCCTCACTTTCACACTCAAAACTAGACCTTTATCTCGCACTTTATTCAGAGCTTTATCCGAATTGAGTGGGTTCATATGAGGCTGCAGTCCCTTCTATTTATAGTAGTTGTGTCACTGTCCTAGGCCGACATGACTTCTATGAGTAGGACAACATTATCAAGGGGTATATCCAACACATTTGAGCCGACTTTCTTAGAGCATTTTGACAAGGTCTTGGAACATATTTTTACATCAATAAATTGTCTTTACAAGTGTAACACCACTTCATATACATGACTCTAAATTATATATATTTATGACAAGATGACAAACTCCTAAAGACATCAAGAAGAAGTGACCTATAATAAAAAATCTTTGCTCATGAAACCCATGAGGCAAACATTACAAAATACATTTAATTATCTTTGCCTTTTTCATTACATAAATTCATAATTACAAGTCATTGTGAAGACCGAGCCTGGTTACACTTTTCAACACTCCCTCTTAACTAGGGAGGTATTCATAATGGTACATGGTCACTCTCAATCTGATGAATCTCGTAAGAAGAATCAGATTGGTAATCCCATCTGTATAGCATGATATCAACCGACATTGTCATAGTGCAAGGCCTTGACTAACAACTCCATCTCTCCACGAGATCTTTGAGCTCCAATGCTGGCGAGACCAATGATGAATAGACACGTACATCATTGTCTCTCTTGGATCATATCCAACCTGGGTTCACTCAGGATATGTCCAAGACTATTCTTATCTTGGATTCCCAGTCCTCAAAGAATATCTGTCCTTCCACGACTACTCTTATCTTGGATGCTCTAATACATCCTCAAGAGTATCAGATGCCAGATGATTACCCAATCCTCCATTCTGTCTTCCCAGGTGAAGACCAGAATGGCGTGTCTATCTCTCTCTCTCAACTAGGGAGGACATATTCCACAAATAATTGTATTCATTCCTATACAAGGAATGTACCTAAGCTTCCTCTGGGCTTAGGAATTACCAAATTTCTTCCAAGTAAGAAACTTATTACCAGGCTCCCTCTTAATCAGGGACCTGCAACAACAATGATGAAAACACCCAGCTGCTCATGAAGAACTCCTTTCTTTGATGTCATGAATTTCTTCGTAGTTGAGGAGTCTTCATCTTTGGGATCTCTCCATAGGGCACAAATCATCCATCACTTTCATCCAAGAGTCATGTCTTCTATTTGAAAGTGATCCATCAATCTTCTCATCTGGTCTAGCTTCATGCCATGTCGCTTTCCTTCGAACCATACTTCTTCCAAGGATCTTTCATCTTGCCATATGGTTATCAACTTGTGGAAGACATATGCTTCCCTTTGCCAGCCCTGCATAAGCTCATCATATATTATTTAATTATAAATATGAACTTTTAAATCACAAGTTACCTTAGTGATGATCTTTCATCTTGACATCTTGTAGGCATCGACATCCTTCGTTACAAATTGACACATCTCCTAAAGATATGTATTGTCAAGGGTCTCCATCTTTTCCAAACTTCTATCAGAGTCTACATATCTTCCCAGGAGATTTTAAAGTCTTCTTGCCTTCCTTGGATGTTGACTGTTTTTTATCATGGTTTCATTTCTCAAGGTCTCTTCCTTTCTTTCTCCACACAATTTGATTTCATTCCCAGGAGATTCCAATATGCAGTTCCTTGATTGTGTATAGTCACCTCATATTCCATATGAGGACATATTATGTTGATTTCATTTGGTGTGTATCCTGTCTTTTGGGAACCTGTGCATCAGAGGAAATTCTATTTTCCTTTGATCATACTTTTAAAGATAGAAGTATACTACCTGCAACCATATGACATGACTTTATAGCATCCAGTGTAAGCATAAATATACATGTACCTCACCCTTTTCCTTTTGAGTCATCCTGCAACAGTTTTCCTTAGAATGAGAAGTTTCATTGTCTCGACCTGCTTCATCAATATGTTATCATATCCTAATACCAGAATTCCGCAAGTTAGAATTCTTGATGAAACCTTTTGCTTCCTTTCTAACCAGTGAATCAAAGAGGATTCCATTAGAAAATGTCAGCACCTGTTTCCATATGATTAATGAATGATGACCCTTGATTTAGATGACTGTCTTTTTATAAATATTATTTTCAGTAAGGTTCCTAGGAGCCACTTA
The DNA here is from genome assembly GCA_034641835.2 of Pinus albicaulis. Classification (NCBI taxonomy): domain Eukaryota; kingdom Viridiplantae; phylum Streptophyta; class Pinopsida; order Pinales; family Pinaceae; genus Pinus; species Pinus albicaulis. The sequence continues at coordinate 69,438,512 of CM076583.1, read as the reverse complement.
TCTCATAGCATAGTTGTAACATAAGTGTGTTACAAACATCTTCCTAGGACTAGTGCTCCTACTTCAATGCTTCATCATGATGCCAAATCTAAAGTGATGTATCTATCTAATATACAATGCTTCCTAACATACTATTTTACAGCCTACAGATACCTCTTAAAGAGGAAGATGATCTCAATCATAATAGAGATCTTTCACTTCTTCTTTCGTACGTTTATTTGAATTTGGTTCTTCCATTTATCCAGTGACATGGGCTTCTTCCTTTTTCCTCTTGTCCTTATTAGACTTGGGACAATCCTTCTTATAGTTCCCAAGTTGATTACATCCATAACATCATATGTTATCCATGTTTCTCCTTTTCTTCTGAGGACCAAACTTATCGAATCTTCCCTTTCTTCTTGACATGGCAGCATAGGCTTGATTCTCTTCATTTGATCCTATATCAATTTTAGCTTTTAATCTAGTCTCTTCTATCTTACGTAGAGTCCATAAATCCTAGAATGGTGTTGCTTATTTCATCCCATAGATACTTGAAGTGAAGTTCCCCCATCCCTCCGGTAGAGCATTTAGCACCACTGTAGTCATTTCTCTATAAGACATTACTTCTCCCAATTCCTGCAGTTGATCTCGTATTCCAGAAATCTTCATAAAATATGAAGTGATTCCTTCCTCTCTTGACATCTTCAACTTGTATAGTTCTTGTCTCAGAGATATTACTTCCCTTGCAGTATTCACCGAGAATAGCTCCGCCAATTTGTCATATACTTCTTTTGAAAATTCTAGTTTTGATACATAGGGGATGAGAGAGTCCTTTATGGATTCTATAAGAATCCTCTGGGCTCTTATATCTCCCTTCATGGATTTGGCATGTGCTTGAGTATCTTCTTTTGAAAGTCTAGTTGCTGACACTTTGATATAGTCCATGACTTCATTCTCAATAAGATTTAGATCTGTCCTTTTCTTCCATGCAAGAAAGTTTGAAACCACAACCAATTTGTTGTATTCTTTGCAAAAATACATTTTGACAGATTCAGATGAAGTCATAAATATACTTACTTGAATAGATGCTTTCTTCCTCTATTGGCTTCTTCCTTGTAAATAGTAGCAGGAGCTCCCTCTGAGATAGATTTCTTCAAGAGTGGTGAAAAACGGTAGATCACCTTGGATCCTTGATGATGATGATGACGATGAAGGATGGCTTGATGATGATTTTAGAAAAATAATGATTTGATGATGTCTCCAATAATGTTGAATTGGATTCAATCACGAGATAACTTGAGATTCCTTGAAGATAAAGATAGTCTCCTTGATCTTGCTTTTCCTTCTTGAAAGGATCTTGATGTATAAGTCCTTTAAGGTCTTTGATCTTCTTGAGATGGCTTGAGGATTTTCCTAACTTCCTGCAAATTGTTCCTCCTTGAATGACTGAAGATCTTCTTAGATCTAGAGATCAAGTAGATCCTTCATTCAGCCTTGATGTCTTCTTGAAAACCAATCCTTGATGTCTTCTTTGAAGTTTGAACTTTGTGCCTTCTTGGTAAACTTCCCTTCCTTGTCTTCAACGCCTTAGCTCTGATACCATGTTGAGAAATTAGGGCGTTTAATTCAATTTCTCTTCTTGATAATTACTTGTGAACTTGTTATGCTTCTTTTACTTAGGTCTTATCTTCGTTAACTTATTATATCTTTCATCAAGTCAATTATCAAACCTCAAGAGACACAAAGTTTAGGCTCTTCAAGCCAGGGCCAAAACCTCTCCCTCTTGGAGAGGAAAACCCGAAAGTAATTCTTCTTATAGATCTTCAATTGATGAGTACCAAGACCATGACAAAGACCCTTGACCTCAATATGCCTCCAAGTCCCTTGTTACTTGCTCTTCTAGGCTCCTTATGTTGATCTTATTTTCTGCACTGCTTTGCACCAACCCTAGGGAAGCTCGGTCCCTAGCCTTCTATTCTTTCTTCCTTGATCTAGCCTCGACCACCCAAGCACTTCTCCTTGGCTTACCTTTCTTCGTCCTCTAGACAAATATCTCCTTTATGCTGTATGTACTTATGAGATATAGATCAAGGTTTATATTGCCTTACACTGCTGCTGCAATACCCTCGAGATGAGCAAGGTATAGGACAGACTTAAACTTGAGATTATTGTCCTCCTTTCTTCGTTGAGCACACTTCTTCTCACACACTGTAGTTCAGATCCTTATCATAAACTTAGACCGAGATGATTGGACCTTTCTTCTTTGCTGAGATGCGACTCTCCTTTGCACTAACTTCAAACTCTGTCTTGCACTCCTTATTGCAGACCCTTCTCCGATATGAGTAGACCCAAGACCGGAATATAATAGCCCTTCCTCTTTGTTGAACTGTCCCTCACTTTCGCACTCAAAACCAAACCTTTATCTCTCACTTTATTTCAGAGCTTGATCCGAATTGATTGGGTTCATATGAGGCCGCAGTCCCTTCTATATATAGACGCTGTGTCACTGTCCTAGGCCGACATGAGTTCTGTGAGTAGGCCAACATCATCAAGGAGTATATCCAACACATTTGAGCCGAATTTCTTGGAGCGTTTTGACAAGGTATTGGAGCATATTTTTACATCAATAAATTGTCTTTACAAGTGTAACAGCACTTCATATACATGACTCTAAATTATATATATTTATGACAAGATGACAAACTCCTAAAGACATCAATAAGAAGTATTTGACCTATAATAAAAACTCCTTGCTCATGAAACCCATGAGGCAAGCATTAAAAAATACATTTTATTATCTTTGTCTTCTTCATTGCACAAATTCATAATTACAAGTCATTATGAAGACCGAACCTAGTTACACTTTTCAACAAAACTCTCTCCAAGAGATCTTTCTCCAAACTCACACACAATGCACGAATGAGGAGAGTCCCCTCGTTTTCCTTATTTAATGAGATTAGGGTTGTCTTTTCACCTTTACCTTCCCCTTTTTTCTTTTCTTTTTGTTTTTTGATAACTCACTTACCTTTTCCCTCTAATTAGATATTTAAAAACACGTTTCCTTTCTTTATTTAATAAAGTGACTTTTATACACTAATTGAAGTCACTTTTAATGTTGGAAAAGGCTTAATTCGCCTTTGTGGTCACACTAACCACACAAAGCCCCTTTTTTATCATTATGCCCTGTAGATCTTTTCACCCCGATTCCAACGAGCTATTACACTAAGGAGTTTCTCCAAGTAGTCATCCCGAAACAATACCTTAGGCATAAATTATTAAAATATGCTTGTTATTAACGCCATTTTACGGAAATCGTCGGAACACAACAAAACCAAGAGAAAATTGTGTGGAATTGATCTCGATGATGAAATATGGTAAGTGATCCCAGTCAGACACATAAAACTCCTCTAAAACCCTCTGGGACCACCAATGGAGTAATCCTGCTCCTCTGACCAAGTTGACACAAGCTCTGGAAAACCCTCCTAACCACCTCGCCTAGTAATCCAAAATTTGGAGACATTACAGTCTCCCCTCCCTAAAATTGCTTGCCCTCAAGCAATGCCATCGCATGTTGTCGCTCTTAAAGTTGATCCAAGTGAATACCAGGGTCCGAAACCATTCTAGTCATCGTGAAGCATCTCTCGCTCCACTCACTCACCAACAAGGAATAGACACTAGAGGCCCTTTGCATACTGCCAATAAGTAGAGTGTCTCGACAATGTGAAAGTATGACCAACTCCTCAAGAAGCTGCTCTACTAGAAAACCAATCTCGTGCACCTCACGAGTGAACTCCTGAAAGTACCTTCCAAAACCTGCTAAAAAGGATCCTTGCCCACATGAACTAACCACTACCACCTCTTATACCCCCAATGAATCATTGAGAAGTGAAACCCCCTCTGCCAAATTGAAGTCCAATGGAAGATCTGAGTGATCTTCCCCTGTAAAGACAATCTCACCCATAATGGTGGTTGAGCTGTCAAGTGTTGTAATGCTAGGGTCCCATGTTAGTCCCAAAAGGAAACTGCCATGTTGTCGCTGCGCCACTCTGATCATAACTGATTGTTGCGTCGAAGCACTGCTAACTATTGGCGCCCATCTATGCCCCATCACTAATCCCTGTACGCAACCAATAGATGGACACCATGTATCATGAATCAATCTAGTGCACGCTAAAATTCCATGCTTCTGCCTAATCACACATCGGACTATGCTATCATGTCTCTTGGTGATGTACCCAATTACTGCTTGGATCCCACATGCCTTCCTATAAAAGAGGCCTACCATCCATTGTGCCCCATGCTCGTACAATGCCTCAAAATTTCCTACCGAAGGTGTGTCATGCAACTCTCTCTTGATCATCTCCCTAATTGTGTACTTAGGGGCGGGGCATACGCTATCTCTGCAGTGGGTCATGCCATTCCTAATCATGTATCTGTCAACTTGTGCTCCGACCATATGCCTCAATTGGGAAGTCATTTTCCTGTCCATGATGCACTATCTCACCCAATTGTCTTAGGTGACCCCCATGTGTCCTGCTATACGTGATGAGAGCATCAAATAACAACAACAGAAGCCTCTGTAACAGTTTGTCGTCTTGGAAAGTGACCGATGCATGGTTCAATCTCAAAGGCGTGATCAAGAACCAATATGGATACCCATGGGTAGTCCTCTAGGTATCTTGCTCTCTAACTCTAATAAGGTGATGCTCCAATTGAAGATCAAGCTTCAAGGAATGCAATGCTCCTTGATGCTTATCCATCCACTCATCATTCTTGGTTAAGTCAGGCCCATTGGTATGCCCGATGTCCTAATCAATCTGTCTCCCCAAAAGCAACGCTCTGGGATTCCATTGTGCAACATCATATACCATTGCATAAAACCATGCATCACCGTACTCCTTTGCATGCCCCTGCACACCATGGCATATCCCTGTACCCCATTGGCTATCCCCGCTTGTTGCTGACGCACCCTGTACCGTCTGATATCCCGCATGCGTCAATGTATCTGCCATCCCGCTAATGGACCCACCATGATGTGAGCCATATCTCCTCTGTTCTGATAGACCTAAGAGGTATGACTCCGCACATGCTAATGGGGATGTCATTGTTGTGTCGATCCTCGGTGGCTCCTGTGCCCAATACATCAATGGAACAACATCATCCTCATATATTGCTCTATCTGGTGGCATACAATTGCCATCCCATTTGAAGAACTCTCGTTGGGGCATGCTGACCACCCTACCATTGCATGCATGAATGATGTGCCAAGACATCTCTCGAAGTCTGCACACTCCTGCATCAAACCAAACAACCACTGGTGATGACCATAAACTCTGATGGAAGTATGAAGGAACGTGGATGCTTCATCACTGGGTTAATCACCTTGTCAATGCCGTAGTCATCCTTCACACCTAGTAACTGATTGAAAACTCCACCTGGATCCCAATGCCAACCGGGGTCTCCAGTATCCACTCCACTCGTGTCAATTGTACCTGGATCCCAGATGTACATATCCTCATTTGAAATATATTTGTATCCACATCTGTTAATTTTTGACAACTAGGTCCAAACTCCATGTTGTGATGCTTAGATGAAGATGCCAATACTTTTATTGGACTCCTCTCTCAGAGAGGTGCAAGATCGATCTAAAGATCATCTTGATCCGATGAGTAGAACATTTATTTTGAATTTATTCAAAATATGTGCAGGTCAACCTGAAGGTTTGGTGCCCCAACAGTTGTGTCACACACCCTCATTGATGGATATATATTGGTCAACATTGGAGGACATTTTCACTCATCACATCCTCACACATTTCTCTCTCCTCATCTGATTGGTTCGATCACTTGGAGGCTCTTCTCTTCACACGTGGGAAATTGTAGCTAGGAGGAAATTTCTGTTTTCAGCCTAGGGTTTACCGCAGCATTGACCAACTTTGACTTTGGTCAGCGCATGGTCAAATTGACTTGAAACTCTGCCAAACTTTTGATTTTCTGAATCCGCATTTTTTGGCACAATTCCTGAGGCTGGACATTACCTTTGACTTGGATGCATTGACCTTGCTGCTGCTACTGTTTGCGTTGATCGTTGACTGACAACGTTGACTTTTGTTGACTTTTGGGGTTGACTGTTTTGGATGTCCTAGAGAGTTGTGTGACACTTCTGGTTGGCTGACCGTATTGAGACTTTGCTGGTTGAAGCATCCTACTGACTGCTGTAACGCACCAACACACTTATATATTTTGGCTTGTCTACTGTCGATCTACTGGTATGTTCTATCAGCATTTTACTTTATTGTTTATGTGATTGCTGACTGATATTGGGATAAAAGGTAAAGTTGCATCAAGCATAGAACATCTACACAAATTTACATGGTATCAGAGCTGAGGTGAAGACAAAGCCCTAGTTTGTAGCAATCACCAAAGAAGAGCATGGGTTCCTCTAACTACAATGGCTTTAATGCCGATGACAAATTGACTGGGAAGGATGACTTCCATGCCTGGAAGATGACATTGGATCTTATGTTGGAAGACCAAGATGTCATGGAATATGTGCATGGTAAAATTCAAGAGCCTCCATCCACTGCAACTGCTACTCCCAAATCAAAGTACAAAAAGGGGGAAATCAAAGCAAAGCTGATGATAAGGGACTCAATTCATAAGAGTCTGGTTGCCTACATCTCTGAGCTGGGCACATCCAAGGAGATGTATGATAAGTTGGTCCACATGTTCAAGGCCAACAATGTGAATCAAGTCCTATTCTTCAAGAATCAATTAAAGAATCTGAAGAAAGGCAGGGATGAGTCTGTTCAATCATATTTTCTGAAGCTAACCGAAATCAGGAATAATTTGCTGGCTATTAGGGAGACAATAGCTGATTGAGAGATGGTTCTCACCGCACTTGGAGGTCTCTCATCCGAATGGCATGTATTCAACACTACCATTCTCAATAACAATGTGATACCTGATTTTGACGAAGTACTATCAAGATGCGTACAAGAAGAGGCAAGGATGAAGGAATATGAAAATGAAGGAAATGCTGCCTTCGTTGCTCATACTAAGAAAAAGAACTTTGGTGGTCCAAGGAACAAAGGAAGAACAGGGCCCAAGGAAAGAAAGGCAAGTGTTACAGTTGTCACAAGCCAGGTCACTATGCTAGAGAATGCCCTTTCAAGAAGGATTCTCCCGATGATGATGACAGCAACAACAATCAGAGGAATGGCAATCAAAGGAACAACAGGTTCAAGGGGAAGAGGAAGACTTCCTCCGGCGGAAATGGTCAACCTTTCAAAAGGTCGAGAAATTCCAGGTATGAGGAATCAAATGTTGTTGATAAAAGAAACGAATTCATTCTTGTATCTGCCCTCTCTGTTGCATCTCCACCCGACACTATGGATGTATGGTTGATAGATAGTGGTGCCTCAAGGCACATCTCTGGGTTCAAGGAAGCACTTTCTGATATGGTTGAGAAGGATACTAATCTATAAATTATCCTTGGAGATAATGCCACATATCCCGTGAAAGGGACAGGGACTGTGACCCTCCACTTGTCTCAAGGGCAAGTCCTCTGTTTGCAAGATGTACTATATGTACCTGATTTGAAGAAGAACCTTGTGTCTATATCGGCCAAGGAAGACAAAGGTTTCAATGTGGCATTCATTGATGGGAAGGTGCGTATCTGGAAGAAGAGTTTCAAGGAAGCTATCACGATTGGGTTTAGAGTTGATACACTCTACCAGGTTGGAGGAAGTCCACTGGGAGCGATGACATGTGATACTATCTGACAGACCGATAATTGCATTGAATATGAGACGAACGAGTTCAAGAACTTTTGCAGAGTAGCTGGCATCAAGAGGGAGACCACAACTGTCTATACTCCTGAGCAGAATGGTGTTGCTGAACGAAAGAATAAGACCATTGTGGAAGTTGCCTGTGCCATGCTATGTGACCAAGGTCTACCGAAGTTTCTGTGGGGAGAAGCTATGAACACTGCTGTATACATACAAAACCGATGCCCGCATTCCGCTCTGGACTCCAAAACTCTCGAAGAGGTTTTCTCTAGTAAGAAACCTGACGTCTCACATTTTAGAGTTTTTGAATGTCCTAATTATTTTCATGTGCCGAAGGAGAAGAGGAGCAAGTTGGATGCTTCCAGGAAGAAGGGAATGTTTGTGGGCTACAACGAAACTTCAAAGGCCTATAGAGTCTATGTGCTTGGTCAAAGGGAAGTGGAGATATGCCACGATGTTACCTTTGATGAAGATGCTTCCCTGAGGAAAGTAATCAATCTTCTGAGATCTGAGGAAGATCATGAAGCAAGGCCTGGAAATCAAGAAGAATCGAAGGATGAGATGATACCCAATGTTGAAGGACTGATGGACCTGATTGATCTACCTCCTTCGATGAGGAAGAGACCGTCATGGTTCAGGGACACTGTCGAGGATGTCGAGGGAAATATGGCCCCAAGGGGGACATTCCGTGAAAGCAAGAAGCCGAATAGATACCAAGGGTATCTAGTAGCCATGAGTACTATTGTACAATCTGAGCCTGGATCTTTTGAGGAAGCCGTAAAGCATCAAGTTTGGAAGGATGCTATGCACGAAGAGTATGAGTCCATAATGAAGAATGATGTCTAGGATGTGGTTCCAAGACTGAAGGACAAAGCAGTTGTCACCTCGAAATGGCTCTACAAGATCAAGCATGGATTTGATGGAAGTGCTGAAAAGTTAAAGTCAAGATTCGTTGCTTGTGGCTTCTCTCAAAAGGAAGGCGTAGACTATGATGATATATTTTCACTTGTGGCCCGATATACCACCATCCGATCTATCATAGCCCTTGCTGCTACGCAAGGATGGAGTCTTCATCAGATGGATGTGAAGACCGCATTTCTGTATGGTGTGATAAAGGAAGAGGTGTATGTCGAGCAACCTCTGGGGTTTGAAGTCCAGGATTGGGACACCCATGTTTGTAGGTTGAAGAAAGCCCTCTATGGGTTGAAGCAAGCACCCAGAGCTTGGTACGAGAGAATAGATAGCTACCTGATGAAGCTGGGCTTCACTCGTAGTAATGCTGATCCAAACCTTTACTTCAAGGTTGATAGAGAAAAGCCTCTCATTCTGGTGCTGTATGTGGACAACCTCTTCCTGACAGGTGCTGACCCTCTCATTCATCAGTGCAAGAGGGAGCTCGCTGTTGAGTTCGAGATGAAGGATCTAGGACTGATGCATTACTTCCTAGGCCTGGAGGTCTGGCAGAGACCTGGCGAGTTTTTCCTTTCTCAAGGAAAATACATTGTGAGGCTTCTGGAAAGATTTTAAAAGTGGTGGACTCGTAAGTCCTGTCGACACTAATGGAGCCCAACTTTAAGAAGTCGAGGAGCATACCACAGGCTCGTGCTAGCAAATCCTACCGAGTATCGTCAACTCGTAGGGGCCCTGATGTTCTTAGGGAACATCCGTCCAGACGTATGTTGTGCAATGAACACTTTAAGTCAACACATGGTTGATCCTCATAACATTCACTGGGTTGGTGCCTAAAAACTCTTGAGATATCTTTGGGGCACGATAAACCATGGGCTGAGATACACTACAGGGAGTTTGACACTCCATGGATGTACTAATGCCAATTGGGCTGGCAGTGTGGTGGATCGCAAGAGCACATCTGATGTTGCTTCACACTTGGGTCTGCTTCGGGCAGGATGCAGAAGTCGGTAGCTTTGAGCACCGCTGAGGCCGAATAAATTGCAGTGTGTATGGCTTGTTGTGAAGCTACTTGGTTGCGAAAGTTCTTCAGCGAGTTGTTCGAGCATGTGCTAGATGCCCACCGTTATCCTTTTGATAACCAATGGGGATTCGTTTGTCATAGAATTCCGTGTTCCACGAACGATCCAAGCATGTTGATACCACTATCCGGGATATGGTACAATGAGGCGCCGTAAGGCTCGATCATATAGGAACTGATGAGCAGGTCGCGGATATTCTCACAATGCCCTTGGGGAAGGTCATGTTCCTAACCTTCCGTGAGAATCTTGGTATCGTGGAACGACCCTATTTTGAGGGTCCTGTTGGACGATGAGCTCTTGGAGCTCTAGGGGGGCTTTGGGGATAGCTTCTCGGAGCTATAAGCAACCACAGGGCTAGGCTTGCCAAACCTTGTTGGTGTGCTTTTGCCCCACTGTTATGATGATTGAGTTGGTTCACCTCTCATGATTTGTGCCCCGTATGCATCCTACCCATTGAGTCCCGGGCTCATGGGAAGTACCTCTCATTTGGCCAGTGAGGTGGGAAAAGCTAGAGACTAGTAGCAAAGACTGATGGACGCATTAGAGATTGCCGTACTCCCTATCTAGGATGGCACGTGTCCAACCACTTGATCTGGGATCAAGTCTACTGAGGTTTCAGACCTCTAACTGACTTTGGGTCAGTAAAACTAACTTAGGGTTAGTATATGACTCTCTTGAGTCCAAGTGAGGTTTCGGACCTCCAACTGACTTTGGGTCAGGTAAACCAACTTTGGGTTGGTATGAGACTCTTTTTGAGTCCCATAGAGGTTTCGGACGTCTGGGCTGAATCTGTCAGCTGGGAATGATGTCTTTGTGACTGACCCACTTCTCTTTTGAAATAAAGAAGCCAGCAAAGCAAGTTACGGCGGGATGACGCACGATGTTTGGATTGCACAGTGAATGGAGTTCTCCCTAGTTGAGAGGGAGTGTTAATTTTGGACAACTAGGTCCAAACTCCATGTTGTGATGCTCAGATGAAGATGCCAATATTTTTATTGGACTCCTCTTTCGAAGAGGTGCAAGATCGATCTAAAGATCATCTTGATCCGATGAGCAGAACATTTATTTTGAATTTATTCAAAATATGTGCAGGTCGGCCTGAAGGTTTGGTGCCCCAGCAGTTGTGTCACACACCCTCATTGATGGATATATGTTGGTCAACGTTGGAGGACATTTTCACTCATCACATCCTCACACATCTGATTGGTTCGATCACTTGGAGGCTCTTCTCTTCACACGTGGGAAATTGCAGCTAGGAGGAAATTTCTGTTTTCGGCCTAGGGTTTACTGCAACGTTGAAGCGTTGACTTTGGTCAACGCATGGTCAAATTGACTTGAAACTCTCCCAAAATTTCGATTGTTTGAATCCACATTTTTTGGCACAATTCCTGAGGCTGGACGTTGACTTTGACTTGGCTGCATTGACCTTGCTGCCGCTGCTGTTTGCGTTGACTGTTGACTGACTCGTTGACTTTTGTTGACTTTTTGGGTTGACTGTTTTGGCTGTCCTAGAGGGTTGTGTGACACTGCTGGTTGGTTGACTGTATTGAGACTTTGCTGGTTGAAGCATCCTGCTGACCACCGTAACGCACCAACACACTTATATATTTTGGCTTGTCTTCTATCGATCTACTAGTATGTTCTATCAACATTTTACTTTATTGTTTATGTGATTGCTGATTGATATTGGGATAAAAGGTAAAGTTTCATCAAGCATAGGACATCTACAAAAATTTACAACATCCCATGGGTGTATAATTAGAAACCTTTGGAACATACCTCTCTATAAGTGCCTGTTCATCTAGGCGCTCTGTGTGCTCCACTATCACAGGAGGCTACTCCATCAAATCACGAGTGGCCCAAACACCCTCTTTGGTGATGGTTTTCGTAGAAGAATGTACACAATGCAACTCCATACAAGGCTGCTCGACCTGCAACTCTGATTTTGGAAGCACCGTTTGAGTGCTTTTCAAGGACTCCTGGGAAATCTCAAGCTCGTAAGTAAGTCTGTCAACTTCATCCTCTTTTCCTACTAGCGCATCATGATATATCTTAGCAAACATGAGTAGGTGATCTCTATCTGAAATGAGGTGTAGGTAGTTAGATTTCATCTCTACCAATGCCTTCCTGATAGTCTAAAATCTGCAAGTGAAGGCTCTCCTAAACTGTCATGTGCCAATGTACTTCTCCAACAATAATCTGTCACCAATACCAGTGCATTATCATATTGCTTCGCGGCTTTCCTAGTCTTGTCTGCATTCATCTTTAATTGTTTTTCCAAGTTATATGCATAGGTAGGCTTGTGAGCAACATCTCCCTCATCAACTGATGGGTCTGGGTTTGCACTATTCACTACCTATGTATTATATTCTTTGCGCACCCTTGGGAATCATCGTCAATTGTCATAGCCTCACGATTTTCTCTGTAACTACTCATCATCTAACTCTGCAATCTCTCTAAGTGATGACAAGAATTCTGTAGCAATTTCTCACTCCCTTTCATCCCAAAGTCTCATTCCAACCTGTTGGGGTGTATTTGTGACATCTTCATTTTCAATAGGTGTGACTTTTCTCAGTTCGTTCTGGAAGGTTTGGTCATGGTTTTCATCTTCAATCCTTGTGTCCTGGTCCTTGACTACCTTTTCATCTTTGGATTCACTATTCCTTTTTCTATTTACTGCATTTGATGACACCCATGCTTCCATGTGCTCTATCACCTTTGCAAAGGTTTTGTTATAATTTTCAATTTTTTTGGAAAATAATTCTTCTTGACTTAGAAGCATTGTTCCCTTGTTATAATTTTCCCTTTGAAGCCAACAACTGTAACTTGACACCTTCAAAATAAAGTCCTCGAACTTGGCCTTTCAAAGATAACCCACGACTGATCAATGCTCTAATACCACTGTAGTATTCCTTCTTAAGAAATACCTTTTCTCTGCTATAATTTTTCTGAGTTTATTGGTTCAGTCTTGAGATATTTTTTTCAAACACGTCACAATTACACTGTTGTAGGTGAAATGTATTTATTGATACTTAAATATACACATATAGTGACATATATATGGAGAATCTAGCTTCGAACCAACAATTGATATTTCATTCAAAACTCAGAAAATTGACAAAGGCACTGATAAAGCTTCATAACTGGAAATTTTCCAAATGACCACCAATTTCTGAGTTTTTTAGTGACCCTTTGTAAATTTCTAAACTTGTTCTATGCCATTTTAGATTAGGGCACAAAATACTGAAGCAGATAGAACAAATAAATCGATCGATGGAAGACAAGCCAATAATAGAAAAAAGAAGAAGAATGATGGCGTAATGGCGATCGGCAGGATGCTTCAACCAGCAAAGTCTCCAATAGGTCATTTAGCCAAGCATGTCACATAGCCCTAAATTGCTACATCAAGAAGCCCTAATTCAACTCCATGAGAAAGCCCTAACACAAATGCACCAAGAAGAGAGAAGATAATTTCCTCCACACAATGTGTGTGAAATGATCTCCAAAACACTCCTATTTATAATCATTTGTGGGGGTGTGTGACACGTCCTTGAAGACATTTAAGCCTATATTATATTCCAGGCCGACCTAGCACATAAGTGGAATAAATTCAAAATACATGTTTTGCTCATCTGATCGAGATGATCTTTAGATCAATCTTACACCTCTCCGAAAGAGGAATCCAATAAAAATATCAGGATCATCATCTGATCAGCAAAACCTAGAATTTGGACCTAGTTGCCCAAAATTAACACTCCCTCTCAACTAGGGAGAACTCCATCCACTTGTGCAATCCAAACATCGTGCGTCGTCTCGCCATAATGTGCTTTATTGACATCTTTATTTCAAACGGTGAGTCACAAAGACATCACACCCGGCTGAGCGGAAGTCAGCTCAGAGGTTAAAACCTCTCCAGGACTCAAAAGAGTCTCATACTAACCCGAAGTCAGTTGGAGGTTCCAGATCCCACTTCGGTTGATCCCCGATCAAGTCGTTGGACACATGTCATCCTATCATAGAGAGTACGACAATCCCCGATGCGTCCATCGGTCTTGCTATGGTCTGTAACTTTTCCCACCTCATTAGCCAAGATGAGGGGTACTTCCCATGAGTCCCGGACTCCATGGGTAGGATGCATGCGGGGCACAGACCAAAGAGAGGCGAACCAACTCAATGTCATCATGGTGGGGTCGGAAGCACACCAACAAGGTTTGGCAAACCTAGCCATGTGGTTGCTTATAGCTTCAAGAAGCTATTCCCACACCCCCTGGATTTCCCGGAGCTCATCATCCATCAGGACCTGGAGCTTTCACAGCTCATCGTCCTAGAGCTCTCACAGCTCATCGTCCTGGAGCTCCCGGAGCTCATCGTCCAACCGGACCCGGAGCTTTCACAGCTCATTGTTCAACAGGACCGTTTCACGACTCCAAGATTCTCACGGAAGGTTAGGAACTTGAACTTCCCCAAGGGCTTAGTGAGAATACCCGCGACCTGCTCATAGTTCCTATATGAGCCTTACGGCACCACGTACCATGTCCTAGACAAAGTGGTACCTGCTTGGATTGGTCGTGAAACACGTGATTCTCGGACAACCGAATCCCACTCTGGTTATCACAAAAGATAACTGTGGTATCTAGCACATGGTCGAACAACTCTCTGAAGAGCTTTCGTAACCAAATCACTTCACAACAGGCCATGCTCGTAGCAATGTATGCGGCCTCAACGGTGCTCAAAGCTACCGACTTCTGCTTCCTGCTCATCAAAGCAGAACCAAGTGTAAAGAAGCATCCACATGTGCTCTTGCGATCCACCACACTGCCAGCCCAATCAACATCGAAATATCCATGGAGTGTCCCGCTCCCGGCAGTGTATCTCAGCCCATGGTTTATCGTGCCTCGAAGATATCTTAAGAGATTCTTAGCACCAACCCAGTAAAAAAAAACGTTCACTGCAAATCATACGTCCGGATGAGAGTTCACTAAGAACACCAGCGCACCTACGAGTTGGCGATACTTGGTAGGATTTCCCAATGCTGGCCCAACAACATTTCCACACAACTTCTTGAAGTTGAGCTCCATCGGTGTCGACACAGACTTATAGTCCACCATACCAAACCTCTCCAGCAGCTTCCTAATATATTTTCCTTGAGATACGAAAATCTTGCCAGGTCTCTGCCAGACCTCCAAGCCTAGGAAGTAATGCATCAGTCCTAGGTCTTCAATTTCGAACTCGGAAGCTAGCTCCCTCTTACACCGATGAATGAGAGGGTCAACACCTGTCAGGAAGAGATCGTCCACATAGAGAACCAGTATGAGAGGTTTCTCACGATCGACCTTGAAGTAAAGGTTCTGATCAACATTACTTCGAGAGAAGCCCAGCTTCATCAAGTAGCTATCAATCCTCTCATACCAAGCCCTGGGTGCTTGCTACAACCCATAGAGATCTTTCTTCAACCTGCATACATGAGAGTCTCTATCCTGGACTTTGAACCCCAGAGGTTGCTCCACATACACTTTTTCCTTTATCGACCCATGTAGAAAAGCAGTCTTCACATCCATCTGATGGAGACTCCATCCTTGCATAGCGGCAAGGGCAATAATAGATCAGATGGTTGTATAGCAAGCCACAGGTGCAAATATATCATCATAGTTAATGCTTTCTGTTTGAGAGAAGCCCTGAGCGAGAAATCTTGCCTAGTATTTTTCAGCACTTCCACCAGATCTATGCTTGATCTTGTAGAGCCATTTCGAGGTGACAACAACTTTGTCCTGCGGTCTTGGAACAACATTCCAGACATCGTTCTTCATAATGGACTCATATTCTTCGTGGATCGCATCCTTCCAAACTTGATGCTTTACGACTTCTTCAAACGTTCCAGGCTCAGATTGTATAATAGTACTCATGGCTGCTAGATACCCTTGGTATCGATTCAACTTCTTGCTTTCACGAAATGTCCCCCTTGGGGCCATATGTCTCTCGGCATCCTTGAGAGTATCCCTGAGCCATGAGGGTCTCTTCCTACCAGAAGGAGGAGGATCAATATTGTCCATTGGACCTTCAACATCGGGCGACGATTCATCCTTCGACACTTCCTGCTTCTCTGTCCCTGCATCATTGTCTTCCTTGGAGCTAGGAAGGTTCATCACTTTCTGGAGGGTAGCGTCTTCATCGAAGGTGACATCGTGGCTTATCTCCACTTCTCTTTGACCAGACACATAGATCCTATATGCCTTTGAAGTTTCGCTGTAGCCCACAAACATTCCTTTCTTCCCAGAAGCATCCAACTTGCTTCTCTTTTCTTTCAGCACATGAAAGAAAACAGGACAACCAAAAACTCTAAAATGAGAAACATCAGGTTTCTTACTAGAGAAGACTTCTTCGGGAGTTTTGGAGTCCAAATGCAGAATGCGGGGATTTATTTTGAATGTACACAACAATGTTCATAGCTTCTCCCCATAGAAACTTCGGCAAACCTGGGTCACATAGCATGGCACGGGCAGCCTCCACAATGGCTTGATCCATCTTTTCAGCAACATCATTTGCTCAAGAGTTTAGATGATGGAGGTCTCCCTCGTAGTCCCAGCATCTCTGCAACGAATCCCTTGAGTTTTCCTACAGCCCAGATATAAACATCACAGATACTAATGCCCAATATATACATTATATCACTGTCAAGGTGATTTTAGATAAGGCTGCCATCATGACGCTGTAGGTATCTTTATATATCTGTCATATGTGCCACTGTCAGACACAAGTATCATTGACACAAGTACAGGTATTAATACCATATATCTCTGTCATGCCATACATCATCTATTCATATCTTACTGTTATCATACTTATCACTGTCATGCTGCTGAAGATATCAAAGCAGTGAGGCCATATATACTCTGCCATATGCCACACCTACTTCCATGTAGATATACTGCTAACACTGTTCTATGACAGTCAAGGTTATATATATGTATAAAATTGTCATGTACCAGAAACATTCATGGAGATATTGTCATACATAGCAGCACATAAATGTCACCGTTATGCAAAGGCTCACATCATACTGTACAGTAAGATGTTGATCCAACTGATCAAAAAACACTCTTATAGCAGAAAGTGATAAAGAGACTTCTGTAGAGTTTATGAAAAATCCCTACTTGTTGAAAAACACCCAGGGGATGATATAATGACTGCCACAACTCTTATTACTCTGTTTTGGAAGCCTTTATTGCAAGCAGTTGATAAGATGTTCTCGCTACAAACTGTTGCTAACAGACTCCACACTTGTAACTTAATGACGAGTGTTCAGGAGTACCATCAATACAAACAATGATGACTTTGTCTACAAAATTTAGCCTTCAGCCTGTAGGTGTCCTTTTGATATGTAGATATCTTGTAATGCCATATAATGCTATCTATACTGAGAATGCAAACTATCATTCAAACAATGTCAAATGCTGCCTATGCAAGATGCATACCACAATACTACCTTACAATTCAAGTCACAAATCACTGCAAATTCAAGTTTCTAATAATATGTTCATTAGTCATTAATATTTCATGAACTTGATTGCTACAGTGATCATAAGCCTTGTTCCTTCAGTCCCTTTTTAGAATTACAAAGTCTTTGCATCACAAGGATAATAGCCTCTGTATCATAAAGATATTTCATCACCGAGACAGAGATCAGATATTTTATACTTTGTATCAACAGAGAATAATTCGTTCAATGCTACAGGCATGCATCCAATCTTTGTCAACCATTTGCTTCTTTTCAAGGAGAAATTCCAGAATTAAGTCACAAAAGAATTTCGATTTTCAACACAGCAGACTTCATTAAATAGGGTACCCAAATCTGCTCGGATATAATCCACAAACAGATCCATAAATTAGGATCTAACTTCTACACATACGTATAAAAAAAACATACCTCAAGCTTACTGTTTAGGGTCTCATTGACTGCTACAAATCAGGGTCTGGTTAGGGCACAAAATGCTGTCCCTAACAGCCCTTTATTTTTGGCCCAGTATAGCTCCTTAGAGCTGCGGATTGCCCTAGGAGAGGTCCCCTCCTCTGCTGCAATTCGGGACATGGATACCCCTACGCTGCCCCTCAAATTAATTTGTAGGGCTGCGTCCTACTCAAAACAGCTCCTAGAGGCTGCGGACGCCTCTCCCAAGATTCTTTCACTCATAAACAGCCCTTAACTAGTCCTGAAATGACCCTTCTTGGTTTCAGCCCTCAGGTCACTGGTTAGGGCTTCTTGACAGCTTGTTATAACACTTTTATTTTCACTTCTAGACCTCCAAATTGTGCGGCCTTCACCCAGACTTGTATCTTCTCCTGCACAGTGGTTTGGACCACCCTTTAAGCCTCTAAACGCTGCCTAATAGCCACTTGATCTTGCTTAAACTGCCTGAAGCTTTACACTATAACTCGGCCTCTAGGATAGTGTTATTTAGGCCAGCGTATGGGCTGAAACAACTCCTCCTAGCTGCGGCTCAATTGAGGGAGGAATATGCCACAAGGGTTAGGCCTCTACGCCACCCAAACAAGCCCTCAAATAATGCGGCCTTCCAGAAATTAATGCGGACTTGTGGTGATGCCCAAAACAGCGTTCAAAAAACTCCTAAAAAGGTTCCATGCAGCTTCTTCTTCTCCCATGCTGTAGTAGCCTCTCTTTTCTCTCACAAGTTGGGCATTGTCTTCTCCTAAGCTCTGATTCCATGTAAATTTCTGAACATGTTCTATGCCATTTCATATTAGGGCACAAAACACTGAAGCAGATAGAACCAATAAATCGTTCGATGGAAGACAAGCCAACAATAGAAAAAAGAAGAAGAGTGATGGCGTAACGGCGGTCAGCAGGATGCTTCAACCAGCAGTGTCTCCAATAGGTCATTCAGCCAAGCGTGTCACACAGCCCTAAAACGCTACATCAAGAAGCCCTAATTCAGTTCCATGAGAAAGCCCTAACACAGATGCACCAAGAAGAGAGAAGATAATTTCCTCCACACAATGTGTGTGAAATGATCTCCAAAACACTCCTATTTATAATCACCTATTGGGGTGTGTGACATGTCCTTTAAGACATTTAAGTCTATATTATATTCCAGGCCGACCTAGCACATAAGTGGAATAAATTCAAAATACATGTTTTGCTCATCCGATCGAGATGATCTTTAGATCAATCTTACACCTCTCCTATAGAGGAATCCAATAAAAATATCAGGATCATCATCTGAGCAGCACAACCCGGAGTTTGGACCTAGTTGCCCAAAATTAACACCTTTCCAGCTAGGCAGTTTGTCAAACATATCACATGTTCTTTGTTGTAGGTGAGTTCTCTTGTTTCAGTTCAGATTGGCCTTTAAAATCAGTGTCATAAACTCATAGATATCCCACAACAGAGATGTATTCATGCATTAAACTCGGTAATACAAATATTATTCGAGTAACACCATGCCATAACAAAATCTGCCACTTTCCACTAACATTTTCAACTCGGAATTTTACAGTGAAATACTATTTATTGTGAGACTAAAACAGTGAGCTGATACAGTAGATAGGACGCATGGAACCTGGTTACTTTGGGTTGATATGATGACAACATCCTTTTCAGCACTTTATATCAGATTTCAACAACCCAGAATATGTGGAAGTTGTGGTCTTTCTGAGTAGTATATTTCTGAAGATGAAGACAAACAGCACTAATGGGTGCATATACAAAATATCAGTGCACTAGGACAGCCCTCCAGCTGTGGTCTGTGATATACGCTACCCAGAAATGCATGTACATGTTCACATTTGATATCAGCTCTTGTGGTTCCAAGCAGAACTGATCCTAGAGGTAGTACGCTGCCCAGAATGTGTTTCCAACAATGATGAGTGCACAAGAGTGGCTTATCTCCTTCAATAAACTCTCCAGAACTCGTGGACAGCAGGAAATCAAAGGCTTAAGCTTAAGCTGCGCATTATACTCAGACTCACATCCCACCAGAGAATAAAATACCTTGACTGTAACTAATTTTGAACTCCCACAAAGCTACACACAACCCTGCCACTGATATGCAGCCCATTAATTAGGTACTCGGTTTGGCTAGGGCATTAGATAGACCCCACGGTCCATATGTCCAGCTCTGCCACCAATATGCAGTGCTAAACAACAAGGAAACTCGTCCAGCATTAAAATAAAGAGAGTATCTCTCACTGGTATTCGAGCTGCTCCACAAAAAGGGTGAATCGAACTACTGGGATCTTCAGACTACCACTATGATGAGAATAACCACTCAAAACTACAAATTCAACCTGTGTTTAATAGTGGAATTCATCTTCACAGGCCCAAATTTGGATTTATGTGCTCAGACTATCATGAGATATTTCAACCTGCTAAATGAAATAGAAAGCACCAAATAAGCATATAAAATCAACTGATAACACTGGAATACCTCAATATTTCTCGGAAATCTTGTTCTCCATTGAAGCTCCACAGTGAATCTGAGTGATTTCACTATCAGACCCAAACTAGGGTATCTTGTTGCAACATTGAAGTCTGCTATGGAAGCTGGGGTTCCAAACCCTCAGCTTCTCCTTCAAACTCTCTCCAAGAGCTCTTTCTCCAAACTCACTCTTTAGGGTTGTCTTTTCACCTTCACCTTTCCCTTTTTTCTTTTATTTTTTATTTTTTTAATAACTTACTTACATTTTCTCTCCACTTAAATATTTAAAAACACTTTTCCTTTCTTATTTAATAAAGTGATTTTTATAAACTAATTAAAGTCACTTTTAATGCCGAAAAATGCTTAATTCGCCTTTGTGGTCACACTGGCCACCCAAAGCCCCTTTTTATCACTATGCCTTGTAGATCTTTTCACCCTGATTCCAACGAGCTATTACATTAAGCTGTTTCTCCAATTAATCAGCCTAAAACAACACCTTAAGCATAAATTATTAAAATATGCCTGTTATTAATGCCATTTTACAGAAATCACTAGAACGCAACGGAACCAAGAGCAAACCGTGCGGAATTGATCTCGATGATGAAATACGGTAAGTGATCCCAGTCGGACCCATAAAACTCCTCTAAAACCCTTTGGATCCTGCTCTTATGACCAGGCTGACACAAGCTTTGGAAAACCCTCCCAACCACCTCACCTAGTAATCTAAAATTTGGGAACATTACAAGTGGGATGTCCTCTAAGGCCTTAGGGTTCAGGAAGGGAACTACCGGGGAGGCTTTGATTGATACGTCGTGTCTAAGGTAATCCGTATTTATCACTTTCCATCTCTCCCGTTTATTCATGTCCTTTCGTTGGGTTGGTAGTCATTGGTCGTTGGGATTAACACTCTATATCCATATCCTTGAGTCAAAGCACAAAAAATTGGTCCCAGAGGTTGATGCAGTTGAAAGAAAGTTAAAAGCACATAAAACCACAATGAAAGAAAAAAAATGCAAAAGATGGCTGGGACAATTTTTGGCATGCATGCAAAATCCTAGCATGAGCTCCACCCCCGTCATTAACTATCACCCGATTCCTCAATCATTCAATGCTTCATTTAAGATAAAGGAACTCTTGAATGTCCCAACCTCGATGAGCGAGAAACTGCTACATCTTAAAGGGGTATTGGAAAATCATAAAGTAAGCTTGGGCTCTATTACCCACCAAAAGTTGGTGACCCCATAGGGGAAATTTTCTCCTAGATTTGTCTTCAGCCCACAACCAGCAACCCTAGGCAACTACCAGTGTAGTCGGTGTGTTGTGCCACTTGATCTCTGCTCATATGTCCCCTAACCCATCTGTCGAGAGCATAGCATATGTTTGAAGCTAGGAAATCCAATCCTAAAGGTACGTTTTCAATGTGCTTATGCTGTTTTTCCCTGGGCATATTGGGCATGGATTATTGGGGGACTTGGAAGAAGGAATGGTTTTGACTATATTTTTGTTCCCTCACCTTAAATGGGGGTTTATTCCTCAACCCTAGTCTCATAGGATCTCCCTTATTGACTTATGGCTTTAGGAAGGGCACTACTTGGGAAACTTCGATTTTGGTAGCACGGTCTTGTTTTCCCACTTCACATTTTTCACTCCCCTCCCCACACTACAAGCCCTATTTCATCATCTTCCCTCTCTGGGTCCACAAGAAACTGGTACACTCCCTCCCCTTGTCCACATGTTTGGATTGGGCTTGGAAATGTTGCCTTAGAGGTGGATGCAACTAAAAGAACGTTAAAAGCATAGTATGGCCACAAGCAAGAAACAAAAGAAAAGAATATCATAAAATGAAAAGGATGGTCAATACATTTAATATAGCACATGGGCAAAAGCCAAGCATGAGCTCTACCCCTTCATCATGGCCATCACCCTAGTTCCTAGGGCTCTGCAGTGCCCCACACATCATTAAGGAACCTATGCATTTCCCAACCCCTGGTGGGCAATGAACTACCCCACCTCAAAGGGGTAATAACTGCTTATATCATACAGAACATGCTCTCATCTCTTGGAGCCCAGAGCAGTAATACAAAGAAAAATCAAGAAAAGGAAAAAGACAAATGAAGAAGGGTGGAAAAACAAGGGCCGAGGTAACTCATGTATCCATGATTTCTCCCTATTACATCCATACTTTCAAATATGTGGAAATCCCCCATTATTACCATCCTTGAACCCATCGCATTTGGCTTTGAGACCCCTGTGTCCCTATCCATCTCATCATTATTCACATGACCCCAATCAATTGAAGGATGTACCTTGGACCTGTCTTTCCCCTTAGGGTCTGGAAACACCTAATAGGGTTGTTTATTAACCACTCCTACCTAGGGAGATAACCCTTGGGGAGATAAGCCCCAAATTTGGAAGGGAAGGCCATTATGAAGTATCAATGTGCCCTTGATTTGTTAAACACACACATGGTGTATGAGAAGATAAAACACACAAATAGAAAGATAAACATTCGTTGCATTTCTATTACTCATAGATGTACATTTATATTACATTAATGTGACTCTTGGATTCCGCATTCTAAGGTCACTTGGACTCCTTTATGACTGTTCGGCTTCCACACCTACCCATAGAGGATTAGGTGTCCAACATTCCCCCCCTTAATCCGAAGGGGTATGTGTGAGTCCAAGAAGAGAGTTGTAATACAAATCTGCAAAGTATGCATAACTGCACTTAGGCTGAATCAACTCTCTAAAATGTTGGCATAAAGAGGTGGTTTAAGGATGACCACCAACATTGGAACGCAACGCTTATTGCAGTTCCCGGAACTCTTCCAAATCTAGCAAGAAACTGAGGGCTTCTGCTAGATGAAGTGTCCCTCATATTTGAAGAGGGAGACCTTCAACCTAGAAGAAGGGAGGTCTACAACCTGTGATGGTTTAAGGATGACCACCAACACTAGAATGCTTGATGCATTTCCCGGAACTCTACCAACGCTGGCAAGAAGCTGAAGTCTTCTGCTAGAGTAAGTGCTCCGAATTCTTTGAAGAGGAAGAATATGAACCTCACATGGGTGGTTTAAGGCTGTCCACCAACCAAAGGCATGCTCATGGGCATCAGTTTCTCTAGCTACAACTCTGAATCTGGAATGACGAATTGTGGCTCAAGTTCGCTTGAACTGCTGTGTCTCTGGCTACAACTCTGAATCTGGAATGAGAGATTGTGGCTTAGGCTCGCTTGATGTGGCTTCGAAGCTTGTAGATGACCACCATTTTCCCCCCTGTCAGGTACAAGGTGAGATGATGGCGAAAACTCAACTGCAAGTTTGTTCAATATTCTAGAAAAAGTTCTGACATGTGACTTAAACATCTTCTTGGCTGTTGATGCCCATTGCCAAGAAGCGATCCATCTAAGATGAATCTTTGTTCTTGTAGGAGGCTTGTTTCTGAAGCATTTGTGTGAAGAATGGGTGTGCCGACCACAGTGCTTGCATGGGTGAAGATCGAAACAATGATCTTTCATATGGTCAACTCAATCATAGTGTTGGCATTTTTCAATTTGTTGTTGCTGCTTTGGAAGAGGAGCAGGATCTGGAACAGCTGAAGGTGACCTGTCATAAAGAAATCCGACGCTCTGAAATTGAATGGGCTTGGAGTAGTCTGGAATATGAAAGGACAATTCCTTGTCATATCCAAGACCTATTCGGTGCTTGTTATGGACAAGCTCTTCCCAAGGTCTAATGATGGGCTTGGGAAGTGCTGGCTGGATTTTTTCTTCTTTCTGCAAATCTGCGCTTAAAATGGGTACTGCATGTGCAATATCTTGTTGCTGATGGGAGTTAGTCTCAGTGTTCTGAACAAAAACAAGTTCAGAATGATGACTCTGTTGATGTAGTTCTTCTTGCTGAAGCTGAGATTCGAGTTGCAAAAACTCAATCTTCTCATGTGCAATTTGCAGAGAGGTTTGAATATCTAGAAGAGAGGCTTTGCTTACTTTCACTATGTCATCAACATTAGATTGCATCAGGGTTTTCAATAGCTCTATTGCTTCATAAACTTTGTCCATTTTCGAGACTTCACACACAGGCTCAGTGCTTCAACCAACAAGCAATAATGACAGGAATGCATTCACAATCCATGAAATATACACAACAGTTCACCAACAACAACAATAATCATTGTAATGCACTTCACACTGGTAATGGAGACAATCAATAGGAATAATTCCAAGTATGAACAAGAGTCTTTAGTATACGACTCCAGCACTGTCTTTGAAGTATGTTGCAGGCTATATTCTGGAACCACCCTTCTTTCACCAGTTTTTAATATCAATAGCAACATGCACACTTCATCTTCATTGAAAAATGGCAAACAAGTATACAACAAGATATTTCAGAACTGATAAAAACTCATCTTTCAACGCTAGTATGTAATGCCCAGAAATATGGAAGCCATAGTTACTATATTCCAACAAGAATATCAATCTTTCAATCACAAATATCACTGCATTAATGGCAATTCGAATTGGACAGAAAAGGATGATTCAACTTCAAAAAGTTGTGACTCAACCAACAACAAAGGAAATAACTTAGCCGTTATACCCACATCATAATCCAATTTTCTTGATAGAAACTCAGCTTCAAGCACAACAAGATAACTCGCTATTCGACCACCACAATGAAAACGAACCACCACTATTTGACAGAATAAAACAAGTCTCCCACTCAACATACAAAGGCACGTCCAACAGAAGAAAAGTGAATAACGTGGGCCCGCCAATTATTCACAAGTCAACATCCAACAATTCGTGGTCCCACTCACTAAAAAGGTCTCTTCCACACAATTGACAAATACTCCAACACGTCCAACATGAAACACAGCCTTTCTACAGTTCAAACAACACCACTAGCGCCCACTTGGAATACACGCACTGAAAACATTTGAGAGCAGGGTTCTCATCGAATAGAAGGGATATACGGCCTGTGGAGAATAGCGTTTGGGCTCCAGGAGTGGCACTCCCAACTCGGCAATTAACACGTAGTCTTATCCACAAAAGGGTTCTCCTGTAGTAACACAACCCTATTCTTCTCTTTGCTTCCCTTGAAAAACGCAACAACCCATATGCTCAACCAATAAATGTTGTACCACTAAAAAAGCGAGAGAAACTCATGCAACAGTAAGGAATGGCAGCGTGTGAACACCAGAGACAAAAAACCGCTCAGCTTACCTCATTCAAAAGTAACACAGTTTTGCTGTGTATTGGTATGGTATGAGCGTTATATGCCATAGTTTGGAAGGGAAGGCCGGTGTCAAAGGGCCGACAAACTGTGGGTCTGGAGCTGAGGTATCGTGGGAGAGAAGTCGGAGCGACGCAGAGTGGGAGGGAGCTGGCTGAAGAGAGGCCGGTGGAGTTGAGTGGAGAGGTGAGGGAGATGAAGCGGTGGAGGAGGTTGCGGGTAGTTGTAAGGTGAACTAGATCCAAAAACTGGCTAAGACATTTACGTGTTGGCCTGAAGGTTGTCTATCATGCGTTGTGCAACAACGACTAGTAGAAGCCAGGGAAGACAATGGCGATGAGTCTAACTAATGATTCCGCTCTATAAAGAGGCTTCGGATGACTCTAGATGGGCAACATTCGATTTGAACCAGGTTTGAGAATAATGGAAGCACGAAATAAAAGCATTGATATAGGGCAATATAACAAACTACAAAAATCAACATGAAGAGAAACCATTATTGAGTCGATGGCATGCCTATCTGTATATCTCTATAGAGCTCATAACCTCATTAATTACAGCCATAAGTTGTCAAATACAATGTCTATTTCTATTCAAGTATCTCACACCCACCATCCTTCTCGTTTCTTTGTGCTCTCGAGCATATGCTCTGCAGTCTCAAGTTTCGACCAAGGAAAGATAATCATCATTGTCTTTGCCTTCGCATAGTGGCCATAACATTCGGTGGTGCATTTTTTAAGATTGTTGCAAGGGATTAAACAATTATGATGCTAGGTAAATCATTTTCAGACCATTGGCCTCGGATGCAATATAGATGAATCAAAGTGGTATTAACACAACCACACAGAGTCGGTTCTGTAATGCCGCAACACTGGTATCACGTGTTTGATGCAACACTACTGCTGTAATAGTGTCGTCTGTTTGGTAGCCCACAGAGAGAGCCGTGAGTGCAGTCGAGGTAGTCAATGGATCCAGTGCTGGATATGGGAGTGCCAAGATCGTGTGAATCGATGGGTTCAGTGGAGTAACTAGGACAGTTGGAGAGCTTTGTGAGGGGAGTTGAATAGTGAAGTATGGAGCGTTATATGTCCGGAAATATGGAACGTTATATGTCAGCCATATATTGGGTGGATGGAATATGTCAAACCAAGAATATAAATGGTCAATGGAATGGAGTGAGGCCGTGCAGTGGGAGGAGCGTAAGGAGTGATTTGCGTGGAGCGCGGAGCTAAGGTATTAACTGGGAGCCAATAATAGTATGGTAGTGTTACTACATGCTCTGATTGTGCTGACAACACACAGGTACACCTTAAAATTGCTCAATAGAAAACTGGGTGCATGGTAGCAAATATTGCATGGTAGCAAATATTTCTTTGATTAGCAGAGAAAGGTGTTACGGTTACACTAGTGTGCAAAATCTCAGAGAAAAGTAATATAGAGCAGCATGGTAGGTGCGATGGGGCTAGTGAATATTTAGAATGGCAGAGCGCCGAGGTGCAGAGCCTAGGAAGTCAGGATTGACCATAGAATTGGCCACAAAACCAATGGCTCAGATTTGAGCTGGCCTAGAATCATAGTTTTAAAAATCGGAATCGGGTTCCGATTCGGCCGAGGGTTGGCTCCGAATCCGACTCCGACTCGGTATCGACTCGGCCGGTTCGGTTTCAATGACTTGGTTTTTGTAAAAAATACATTAAATATTATTTTTTTTGTACAAAAACATAATTTTAAAATTTTTTATTCATGTTTCCAAACACAAAGCATTACAATATAGACAAAAGACAACATATGATCAAAGTAGGCTCATGAATATATCCATTATATCAAAATTCCACCCAGTGCACTATCTAATACAGGATGATGATATAGAGATCAAAACAAAAAACATATCCAATGTCACTAACATCAAGGTACATAGAGGGATTGGTGCTCTTGATTAAATACGAGTTCCATACCCTAAAGGCTAATCCATGACAAAATTCGATGGAAACATTGCAATAACCCAATCCTGAAATCCTGAAAAACTGATAAGTCTACTGGATTTTGAATGAGATCTAAAATTCTACTTTCTCCATATGAAATCCAATTAGGTCGGAACCACTCTCAAACATCCTGAGTCATTTCATGGTAATGTTAAAAATTTAAGTAAAAGGATGAAAACGAAGATTAAGGAGAAGCATGAATCACATATAAATAGTAAATACTAGGGCCATAGGCTTGATCATTAGAAGCGAGAGGTATTGAGAGGGGTTGGGTAAGTTAAATAGGATGGGGAGGGGTTAGATAGGGTAAAGAAAACCTAACAGCAAATTTAAATTTCTTTTCAAGTCCGATTTTTGTGAGCTTTTGGGCCCCGCGGCCGACTGGAGCAAACCGGATGGTTTAACTGGGGCTAGGCTGAGCTGGCCGGTTTGTGACCGAGCCGGCCTAGTCGGTGTATGGCTCGGCCGACTCGGTCACAGACCGGCCGCCTGACCGGTTTAATTGCCGAGTCGGACTGGCCATCCCTTTGGCTAGGTCGACTCAGCCGGTTCCGAGTCAAACCGGCCGGTTTGAAAAACAATGCCTAGAATTTTCCGGCTCTGATAACATGTTAAACACACACATGGTGTATGAGAAGATAAAACACACAAATAGAAAGATAAGCATTTGTTGCATTTCTATTTCTCATAGATGTACATTTATATTACATTAATGTGACTCTTGGATTCCGCATTCCAAGGTCACTTGGACTCCTTTATGACTGTTCGGCTTCCACACCTACCCATAGAGGATTAGGTGTCCAACATGATTAACAAGCTTGGTTCACTTAGATGCACTAACAAATTATTGTACCTGATGGTGAGGAAGTGCATTGGATCTTATATGTAATTGGAAGGTGGTTTTATCATGGGTTGGGCAACTTAACTAGGGCCCTGTTACCCACAACTAGTGGGTGACCCCTATAGGAGAATTTTTTTTTCCTAGATTTGTCTTCAACTGACAACCAACAACCCCTTGCAGCCACCAGATAGCTCGACGTGCCACCATTCTCCACCACCTGAGCTAGCCATTATGTGCCCTTTCCCATTTGTTATGATCGTATGTTTGAAGGTGAGCCTTCTAACCCTAAAGGTATGGATTTTCATTATGTATTTGGTTGTTTATTCTTGTTTTTCTTGGACACATTTGGACATGAATTAGTGGGGGGATTCACCGGAAAAAAATGGTCTTGGATTGTACTCTTGTTTCCTGGTCCCAATTTAGTTGTTAATCTTTTATCCTAGCCCTGTGGGATCTTCCCTATTGGCTACTAGCTTTAGGAGTGGCACTACATGGGAAACCATGATTTTGGTCGCATCGTCTCGCTTTCTGACACCATATATATCACTCCCCTCCACTCACTATAACCCATTTTCACACTTTTCCCATTCAGGTCCTCATTATCCATTGGGTCCACAAGGAGTTATCCTCCCCCTCCCCTTGACCTCACTTTGGGTTAGGCCTGGAACGATGCCTCAGAGGTTGATGTAGCTAAAAAGAAAGTTAAAGGCATAATTTGGCCACTTACAACAAGAAATGTACCATAAAATGCAAAAGATGGTCGGGACATAAAAATTTAGTATGTGGTAAAAAGCTAAACATGAGCTCTACCCCTATCATCATATCCATCACCCTGGTTCTTAGGGACCCTATGAGTGCCCCCTGCATCATTAAGGAACCCATGATTGTCCCAACCCTTGGTGGGCGATGAACTGCCCAACCTTAAGGGGATAATCACTGCTTTATTATACACATCATGCTCTCATCCCTTGTAGCCCCGAGCAGTTAAAAGAAAGAAAATCAATAAAAGACATATGGCATATGAAGAAGGGTGGAAAAACAAAGGCCGGGGTAACTCATGTACCACAATTTCTCCCTCCTACATCTATACAGCCAATGTGTGGGCTTCCCTCATTATAGCTACCATTGTACCATTGCATGTGGCTTTGAGCCTTCCCTATTGCCCCACTCCGTTCCACCATCATTTCACATGAAATTTGCCATTTAACGGATGTACCATGGATCTGTTGCTCCCTTAGAGGTTGAAACCACCTAATAGGGTCCTTTATTAACCTCTCTTGTTCAACTTGGTGAACCTTGTATACTCTAAAAGCCCATTTGGAAGGGAATGCCACTATGAAGTGTCCACTTTTGCCCCTGGTTAGCAAGCTTATTTACTCAATTGTACTAATGAACTCTTGTACTGGAAGACGAGGAGATGCGTTGGATCTTATATAGGATTACAGGTGAGTCTCCATTTGGACTTGGTCTCCCTATACGGGTCTAAGCCCTCCAGAGGGTCATAATGGCACTTGTAGGGTGAGCGTTAAGATCCATGGGCTTCCACCACAATAGAGCATTGATTACCATGCCATGGGCTTCTTCAACACCACATATTGCTTGTTCATGCCCCAACTATATAGAGATGATGATGTGCTTGGACCACGCTGCCCAACCGGCTATATACTTGCACTTGACACTTGGCAGCTGATCCAGGGCCCAGATTGGGTGTTGTCTCATCCAGAGAGACATGGGAGGGCATGTGTCATCATTCTAGCTCTTATTGATGGAGCATCAACATGTTTGATCTAGTTGGAGATCATGAGACCATTGATTGTGCCCCACAGCGAGTTTGGAGCACCATAGATGTTTTGCTTGGAAACCAGGGGGCCACCCCCTTGGTCATCATTTTGAGAGCCCTCCTCTTCATCATGGCACATGGAGGACTTATCTTGGCCTTCCAACCATGATTTTATCATTTCGGTCTCATTAGGAAGGCTTATTTTATATTTTTGAGCTATTTGGTGGGCGTGCCACCAATAGAGTTGTTATTTGCACATTAAAATATTTTGCTTAGGGGCTAAATTAGGATAATTAGACCAAATCGAACTCCTAAAGGCTCATATAAATTAAAGGAGAACCTCATATGTAAATCATCATCATTTGGATTGGAATTTACTCTTGTAAAAGAATTCTGATTTGCAATTAATGGATGAAATTGGATGTTATTAATGCAATTTGATGTTTGGGATTTTCGCTATCTTGTCTTGGAGCTTCTAATTGCAATTGTGATGGATGGATATATTCACGTTACCTTGTAAGTGTGATTTTGATACTATATCTTTATGTTGTTACATGTTTAATGTATGTAATGTCTTGTCATAATCTTGTTTGTGCCCTAATTTGATGCGAATTCATGAAAAGCACTAGATTATTGAAGTGTTGCATGCATTAAGCAGTTAATTTGATTAAGCAGTTTATTTGCTACGACAAATATCGAATAAATTTACTACTGCAATTTTCACAATAATTTACTGCGGAAAATAAAATGGTGGAAATAGAGAAATTCTAGCACACACATAGAAAACATTAACATTGTTATTTTTGAAAAATTGTCTCCGGAAAAACCCAATGTGGGAAAATCGGTGCAGTAGATGAGGGTTTTCTTATTAATCTTCAATAACAAATCTAAGTACAAGAATTCAAACAAATTAAACAGAGGAAAAAAACTAAGAGAATTTTTGTGAGAAATTTCTCACTCTCCACAACAACTCCCTGACCCCGAGATGGACCCTCTGCCCAGACATTGGTGCCTCTGCGTCACTTTGTGTAGAGCTCTAGTGGACTGCTCTATTCCTCACACTGCCTCTTCCTGAATTCGATATGTACCTTCAGGACTTCCGTTGCTACCCTCTCTCTCACCTGCTACTCACCCTCTGACTCTATCTTCTCTACTGAATCTTAGCCACTGAGAAAATCGATCTGCCTAGGCAACCGAGTAACTGCGCTGGTGTGTGCTCCATCTATCCATCGACTTCTTATAATCTTCTGGTGGAGCACCAATGACCAAGATTAAAAATATAATCGATGGCTCAGATTATTTCCCCGTCGATTCACATCACTTGGGCGTTTTCTTTCCCAATGCTCTATGAGGAGTTTCGTTTTGAATGTATACTGTTGTGTTACATGCCTCTGCCCATAAAAATATGGGTAGATCTTGATCATACAACATAGCCTTTGCAGCCCCAACTATCGTTCTGTTTTTTTGCTCTGCAACTCCATTCTGCTAAGGCTTATATGGAGCTGTCCATTCTATTTTGATGCCTTCCTTCACGCAGAACTCTGTGAAATCTTTATCTATGTATTCTCCACCATTATCTGAGCGAGGCACCCTAGTTTTCTTCTCTGTTGCGTTATTTACGAGCGCCTTAAACTTTTTGAACCGATCAAAGAGCTCATCTTTGGTCTTTAAGAAATAGATCCAGGTCTTTTTGGAATGGTCATCAATAAAGGTGACGAAGTATTCACCACCACTAAGAGCTCTAGTCGACATAAGGCCAAAAATATCTGAATGTATCAATCATAACACGCCATCTGCTCTGCTGTCACTTCTAAGGAACACTGCCATCACGCACTTCCCAAGTATGCATCCTCTACACACATTGTCGTGCTCTGTACTAAGAACTGGAAACTCTGTTACAGTTTCTTCTTTGTGAAAAGACACTAATATAGAGCAATAACAAAGATACTTGAAGATCAAGCAAGGAAGGAGTGTTTGAGCAACCGAGTCAACGAAGATAAACTTAGAGATCGAGTTCTCTAGGATTGGTGCATGACAGTGCAGGTTGGTGCAGAAAAGAAGGGTCAGCGTTGGAGATGGACAGAGAAGAAATGACAAGGTCTTGGAAGCATTCATAGGTCAAGGGTCTGAGTCTTGGTCATGGTACTTGTCATTTGAAAATCTATAAGAAGAATTTCTCGTGGGTTTTCCTCTCCAAGAGGGAGAGGTTTTGCCCTAGCTCGAAGAGCCCAACTTTGTGTCTTTTGTATTTTGGTAATTGACTTGATGAAAGACATAAGTAACTCAAGTAAGCTCACAATTAATTATTAAGAAGAGAATTTGAATTAATCATCAGCCCTATAAATTCTCAACACGGTATCAGAGCTAAGGTGCTGAACACAAGGGCTACTTAGTTTGGGTGAAAAGTCAAATTAGTTTGCAAGGAAGACTCTCAAGCTATTTTCAAGAAATATCTTCATCTCATTCAAATGATCAACTCATCAATAAAATAATATTTGCCATCAAAGATCTATATTCAAAGAAATTGTTGGAAGAAACATCATCTTTTGAAGATATCCTTTATCATCAAGAACACCTACTTTGGAGTTTTCAATCTTAGAAGAAGCTCCTGACTCCATCTTCATCATCATCAAGGAAGCTGCAACTCACTCTACTCAAGTAAGTATCTACGACCTTACTTAAATCTGTCAAGATGACTTATTTTAAAGAGAGTAACAAATTGGTTGGGTCATCAAACTTTAGTGCATGGAAGAAGAGGACAGATTTGAATTTAATTGAAGACAAAGTTATGGATTACATCGAAGGATTTACAATTCCAACCTCAAAAGAAGATGCTCCAGCTCATGCCAAGTACATGAAAGGAGAGATTAGAGCCCAGAGGATTCTCATAGAATCCATTAAGGATTCACTCATTCCCTATGTATCAAAACTAAAGTTTGCTAAAGAAATATATGAGAAACTGGTGGAGCTATTCTCTGCGAGTACTGCAGGAGAAGCAATCCCTTTGAGACAATAACTATACAAAATGAAATTGTCAAAAGAAGAAGGAGTCACTTCATACTTTATGAGGATTTCTGAAATAAGAGACCAACTGCAGGAACTGGGAGAAGTAATGCCTGACACTGAGGTGTTTTCAGTGGTGCTGAATGCTCTACCGGAAAAATGGACGGGAAGAAAGAAGCAACACCATTCCATGATTTATGGTCTCTATGTAAAATAGAGGAAACAAGATTGAAAGCCAAAGCTGGTACAAGATCAAGTGAAGGGAATCAAGCCTTTGCAACCATATCCAGGAAGAAAGGAAGATTCAGAAAATTTGGTCCTTAGAATAAAAGAAGAAATATGGACAAAGTACGATGCTTTGGATGTGATGAACTTGGGCATTATAAAAGATATTGTCCTACATCTGGAAAGGACAAGAGGAAAAAGGAAGAAGCCCATGTCACAAATATGAGGGAAGAACCTGATGCAAAGAAATCTAAGAAAGAAGAAGCGAGGGATCTCTATTATGATTGAGATCATCTTCTTCTTTAAGTGATTTTTGTTGGTTAGTATGATAGGAAGCAATGCATGTTAATAGCATCATGATAGAAGCATGCTAGGAGCTCTTGGTGAATCAACTCCTGGAAAACCTCACTGATAACAATACTGATGGAAGGCAGTCATCAAGATCAAGGGTCATCATGGAAACAGGTGCTGACATTTTCTAATGGAATTCTTTATGAATTCACTGATTAGAAAGAAAGCATAAAGGTTTCATCAAATAATTGTATGGTACAAAATTCTGGGATTAGGATGTGATGACATATTGATGAAGCAGGTCAAGGGAATGAAGCTCTTCATTCTAGTAAAATTGCTACAGGATGACTCAAAGGAAAAAGGTATGAGGTATATATATTTATATCCTTACACTGGATGCTGTGCAGTCATGTCATATGGTTGCAGGTAATAATCTTTAGAAGTATGATCTCTCACGATGCACAGACAGATGAAATCAACATAATATATCCTCATATGGAATATGAGGTGGTTGTATATGAACAAGGAATTGGAAAGTGGAAGTTCCTGGGAATGAAGATGTGCATAAAGGAAGAGATCATTAAGTGCAACCATGTCAAGAGGCAGTTATCATCCAGAAGCTAAGAAGATGTAACTAGAATATCTCTTGGGAAGATATGTAGACTTTGATAGAAGTTTGGTAAAGAAGAAGACCCTTGACAAGACATATCATTAGGAGATGTGTCAATCTGAATAGAGGATGCCGATGCCTACAGGAAGATATCATGGTGAAAGATCATCAATAAGGTAACTTTTGATTTAAAAGTTCATATGTATATATTTATCTGGATAATTTATGCAGGGCTACCAATCATCTAAAAGGATGTAAGATTCTTGGAGATGGTTCGAAAGAAAGTAGCATGGCATAAAGGATGGACTAGATAAGAAAGTCTGATGAATCACTTTCTGATAGCTGACATGACTCGTGGATGTAAGTGATGGATGATCTGTGCCCTATGAAACTAAAGTTGAAGATTCCTCAAGATTGAAATCCATGACATCAAGGGGAGGAATTCTTCATGAGCAGCTGGGTGTCTCACCATTGCTGCTACAAGTCCCTGGTTAAGAGGGAGCCTGGTGATAAGTTTCTTACTTGGAAGAAACTCGGTAATTCCTAAGAATGAGCTTAGGTACATTCCTTATATAAGAATGAGTACATTCCCTTGTGGAATAGATCCTCCCTGGCTGAGAGGGAGAGATAGACACGTCATTCTGGTCTTCACTTGGGAAGACATAATGGAGGATTGGGTAATCAACTGGCATTCGATACTCTTTGAGAATGTGATAGGACATTCAAGATAAGAGTAGTCGGGGACCGATATCCTTTGAGGGCTAGCTACCCAAGAGAAGAATAGTCCAAGAAGATCATACTTTGGGAACACCTGGGTGGAGTATGTACCTTAGAGAGATAATGACTATGGTGTCTATAAGTCATGTGTCTTGCCAACATTGTAGCCCATTGTCTTGTGAGAGATAGGGCTCTTAGTCAAGGCCTTGCACTAGGACAATGCTGGTTGATATGATGCTATACAGATGCGATTACCAATCCGATTCTTCTTATGAGATTCTTCAGTACCATGTACCTACATGAATACCTCCCTAGTTAAGAGGGAGTGTTGAAAAGTGTAACTAGGATCTGTCTTCATATTGACTATGTAATTATGTATTTATGTAAAGAAGAAGAAAAAGATAATAAAATGTATTTTTGTTGTACTTGCTTCATGGGTTTCATGAGCAAGATTTTATTATAGGTTAATAGGCTTCTTCTTGATGTCTATTAGGGTTGTCTTTTAGGTACAAGTGTAATTAAGTGTCATGTATATGAAGAGTCTAGTCATCAATATATGCTCCAAGACCTTGTCATGAATCTTTGAAGGAATGGTTAAAGACAACCTTCATATGCACCCTCATTAAACGTTGGAATAATTGCACTACATGTCAGCCTAATACACACTGTATGGTCGGCCTAAAGACAAAAACTGTGCCATATATATATCCTGAATCTGCGACTCATTTGACACCAAGAATTGCAGATTGCTCTGAAGAAGATTGCAGATTTCAGAGAGGATTCAAGTGCAAGTTAAAAGGAAAGAAATTTGCGGATAGTTCTGGAATAACATCGTGGATCAACAAGAGGAAACTTTGGACCAGTACAGAGTTAAATTCAAGGTTAAATCTGGTATTCGGATTAGGGTTAAGGAAGTGCAGATATACTACAACAGTCTGAAATATATATAGTGAGGTGCGGATCTGTTTTGGGTACCATACAGTGATATTATAGTGAAAGAATATTAAGGAAGGTAAATCTATGATTTACCTTCCTACTCTACAATACATAAAGGAAAGACAACATATTCCAAGTGAAGTAACCTCAAGGTAATGTGAAGTAAAGGGTCTTGAGTGACCTGGCCTAATATCTAAATAAGTTTGTGAAAAGACACTAATATAGAGCAATAAGAAAGATACTTGAAGATCAAGCAAGGAAGGAGTGTTTGAGCAACTGAGTCAACGAAGATAAACTTAGAGACCGAGTTCTCTAGGATTGGTGCAGGACAGTGCAGGTTGGTGCAGAAAAGTAGGGTCAGTGTTGGAGATGGACAAAGAAAAAGTGACAAGGTCTTGGAAGCATTCATAGGTCAAGGGTCTGAGTCTTGGTCATGGTACTTGTTATTTGAAAATCTATAAGAAGAATTTCTCGTGGGTTTTCCTCTCCAAGGGGGAGAGGTTTTGCCCTGACTTGAAGAGCCTAACTTTGCGTCTTTTGTATTTTGGTAATTGACTTGATGAAAGACTAAATAAGCTAAAGAAGAGAAGACATAAGTAACTCAAGTAAGCTCACAAGTAATTATCAAGAAGATAATTTGAATTATCATCAACCCTATAAAATCTGAACAGTAACAAGCCTAGGGTGTTGGGACTTGATCAGTAAGCGAGTACGCCTTGGAGTATTTTTTTTGCTTGGTTAATTATTCTTGCTTTTTAGCTGCGAATAATTTTCTAGGTTTTTTCACTCACCGCATACCCCAAAGCCGGGGTGACAGCTTGAAGGTTGAACTCCGAACTCATCTTACTCTCTAGAGTCAATGTATATTACCATGTTAGGTCATCTCTGAAATTTCGCGTAATTTGACTAGGTATAAGTAGGTTTTTTCAATAATTAAAAATTTCCCGCAAAACAAGATTTTTTTAATTAATTTCTATGTAATGATGTAAATAAGTGGCCTTTGGAAATGTTTTGGGCATGTGACTACTCAAAATAAAGGAGTAATTCTAAATTTAAATCTCTTTTAAAACATTGTACTTCATTGCTTTCATTTGCTATGTAAGAGCTTCAAGATGGCTAAGCAAAGAGGAGAGTCTACTCAAACTCTTTAGCTTAGTCCTTTGTAACTTATAATTGTACATATACATTTTATCTTGTTGATTTTTCCACTAATACTTGACTTATTAGAACTAACATCTTATGATATTTCTCATGGTAGATTAAATTTGCATGGTTTTACTTTTCTATTGACTTTACAGCCTAACACTAAGCATGGGTGATCATAAGATACCATAAAAACATGCTGCCCCGTGTGCTTAGTCTTTGCATTTGCAGGTAACAGGTCTATGGTACCAAGATATTGCTAGTGTTCTTGTTGGACACCTATTCCTTTATGGGTAGGTGTGGAAGCCAAATAGTCAAAGAGGAGTCCAAGTGACCTTGGAATGTGGAATCCAAGGGTCACCACATTGTATTATAAATATACATCATGTTAATGGTAATAACTGTTGAGATTTTATGTATTTGGGGTAGCATCAGTTGTGCTCTAGGTTCCAAATTTTGAGGAAGGACTAGAGTACACCTGATCTACAAGACTCGGAAATTGATTTGGGAAATTTCATCTAGTTTAGGAGATATTAAATTAATTAATTATTTTAATGTATTTCCTAAGTTAAAACTTAGAGAACTTAAATAATTAAAGTGAATTTAATTAAACATGTGATGAAATTGTATTAAGTCACACGGATCAAGCTTTCTTTTAATCTTAGCCATTGATTCAAGATCTGATCATGGTTGCTGGTTTTCCAATAAGAAAAGTATAAAGGAAAGGCTTGGGGTCATTTGTAAAGATACACAGAGGCAAAGCATTGAAGCTAAGCTGAGATTCTAGGGCGGGTTTGCTAAGAATTCTCAGAAGTGTTTCAGCTGCAGAGAGGGGAATTTAGGCCAAGGGGATGATTTGATCTCGGGGTCTAGAATGCACAAGAGGCAGAGATCAGCTCAGAGGACAGCGCAGAGGAGAAAGGAAGCTGTAACAGCAAGGACAACGCAGTCTCTCGAAGGACAGCGTGATTTTGTTGAGATTCAACAAGATGATGAGCTTAGTGAAAAGAGTCGCCTTCACTAAGTGGGCCCGCAGGCTATTTTTGGCGCAAGTCTATTTTTAGACTATGTCTATTTTTAGACATGATGATCATATTTCAAAAGTTGCAGGATGCTATTTGTGGATGGTTGATCAAGTTGGAAAAATAAATGAAATTCTATTTTTAGAATATTGGGCGAAGTCTATTTATAGATCGTCAATCTAAAAATAGATGCATGTCGATTATTATTAGCTCTTAATAATAATCAGACTCTAAACAACAACTTATTCTCTTGGAGCACTTCAGTTCAGTGCACAGATGTGGCACATTAGCTGACAGAAGGAATTACGCTATTCCTAAGGGTTTACTAGAGCTAATGCATGGAGGACTCAATTAGAAATCAAGTGGTAGAGTTATGACACAGTTGGAAGAAGTAGTTATGGAGTTGTATTTAGTTTAACCCAGTTAGACTCAGTTGAGCTAGTTGTATCTAGTCTAACTGATTGATACACTAGTGAGAGTGGAGTGAATTAATTAGTTAATTAATTCACAAATAATAACTCATTAATCAACTAAACAATATAGCAGTTAACTACAGTGCATGGCAGTTTCAGTGGAGACCAGTGGAGAGATAGGTGAAAGGGCAAGATAGACTATCTCACAGACTTATAGTGATGCATTGATTGCATCACACACACCATTGGAGTTGCCACGAGGATTGCGTAGGTCAATTCAAGAGCAGCCCCGAATTCATTCGCAGCTATTCTTCCGTTAGGATTGCGCAGCGGGAGGTGCTTAGGCGGTGTGCAAAGACTGTGGCGATTTGCAAGATTGGTCCTGATTAGTGTATGACGATTGTACTGTACTAAGAGCTTGTGATAAGCTTTGTATGCTTGTATGAGATTGTCATATGATCTCCATGTTACATAATATGTAGTTGGGGTTTTCAACTTCAGGCTTTCCCGGTTAAAAACTATGTTATGTGCGATTGAATATTTTTATTTATGCTTCACATGTGTGTGCAATTAGTTTTTCCGCAAAAGATTAACAAGTGGAATAGATTCAGTATCTTGCATAAATTTAAATAGTGTGAGATCAGGTGGATCTTGGACATATGCATGCTTAATGCATATAATTTCTACATGGTATCAGAGCATTGTTGATTAAAGATTGCAATTGTGAAGTGAGTTTGTGCTGGTGGACAATTTGAATTTGCTATAGAAGATTCTTAGTGTAGAAATCGAGTATACATCGAAATGTCTTTCAATGGGTTGAGATTGGAGTATGCCCTTGATGGGAGCTCGAATTACATAGCCTAGAAGGACAGGATGGAGGCTGTGCTAGAGGATAATGGGCTGAAGGATTTCATCGATAGCGATGTTCCTAAGCCGGGATCTAGCGATGCTGCATTACTTGATGCATGGCAAAAGAAGACTGCAAAGACAAGGAGGATTCTGTTGGAAGGTGTGAAGGACCATATTGTGTCCAACCTTCATGGGAGAGCCACTCCATTATTAATGTGGAAGGCTTTGACAGACTTGTTCCAAAGCAGAAGTGACCAGAGGAAGTTGGCGCTTAAAGACAAGCTTAGAAAAATAAAAATTGAGAAAGGCGACATTATTCCAAAATACCTCACGAAGTTTGTCCACTGCAAGGATGAACTGGGAAGTGTGGGGGTTACTGTTGATGAAGAAGACTTGGTGAGCTTGGCTCTCCTTGGGCTTCCGAAGAGTTGGCATAGCTACGAAGACTCTGTCAATGGATGGGAGAAACTGCCAGGATGGGAGCGAATTTGGTCGGATCTTGTGCAAGAGGAGATAAGGTAGGGTACCAGGGATGGATCTTCATCGAAGAATGAAGATAAATAGAATTCCTCTTTGGTTGCCAAAGCAAGGAAAGGGAAGGGGAATAAATCTTCTTCAAAATCTAGTGCTAAAGGCAAGAAGCAGGATTTGTCCAAAGTGAAGTGTTTTCACTGTCACGAACATGGACATTTCGCCACTAATTGTCCACGGAAGAAGAAGAACAAGCAGGCTGCTGGATCTGCAGCTGGAGAGGCCTTAGCCTCGCAATTTGAGCTTGATTTTACCTTGATCGCTTGCTTGGTTTCAAGCTACATGGGATCGGTGTGGTATCTTTATAGTGGTGCATCTTTCCATATGACGAGAGACAAAGAGTTGTGTAGTGACTTGGAGGAGAAGGATCTCCAGAGGCATATAGAGATGGGTGATGATGGTTGGTACAGTGCGATTGGAATTGGGACCATGACCTTTGAGAGGGAGTCCGGTAATCCATTCTTGTTGAAGGATGTTATGCATGTTACAGGTCTGAAGAAGAATCATTCAGTCACACGTCGTAAGATACAGTGATGTTGTTTTTAGTGAGGGAAAAAAGTTTTCCTTCGACATAAAACAACGGGTCAAACCAAGAAGATAGGGGTTCGGTTTGTTAGTCCCACAAGTCAGAATCCACCAGATGGTCACATACAATGGTGGGCAAAGCAGAAGAAGTGGTGAGACGGGATGAGGGCGAATTATGGCACAGGAGATTGGGCCATCTTCACGATGGCGCTTTGAATATTTTGCAGAAAATTTCTATTGGACTTCCCAAGGGTACTCTTGCACAGTCAGATCAATGCAAAGGATGTATAATGGGTAAGTTTGTGAAGACCACCTTTCATGAGAAGGATAACCGTGCTTCGGTGATCCTGGAGAGAATTCACACAGACGTGTGTGGACCATTCTCAGTTGCTTCAACAACAAAACACAAGTATTATGTGATATTTGTTGATGACTATTCTCGTAGATGCTAGATCTTCTTCATGCAGAAGAAGAGTGAAACATTCTCAAAGTTCTGTGAGTTCAAGGCATTGGTGGAGGAGTCGGGGAAGCAAGTGAAAGCTCTACGGAGTGATAATGGTGGTGAATACATCTCGGGCGAATTCAAAGACTTCTGTAGCAAAGAAGGAATTCGAAGAGAACTCATAGCACCTCATAACCCACAGCAGAATGGGGTCGCGAAGAGAAAGAACAGAACGATCATGGGTGTTGCACGAGCGATGCTGCATGACCAGGGCCTACCGATGCACTTGTGGGCAGAAGCATGCAACACTGCGGTTTATGTGCAAAACCGTTGTCCTCATAGAGTACTTGGCATGAGTACACTCGAAGAAGCTTTTACTGGTAAGAAGCCTGATATTTCTCATTTGAAGATTTTTAGCTCACCTATTTACATTCATGTGACGAAGGACGCCAGGAAGAAGCTGGAGCCGACTGCAGAAGTTGGGATATTTGTGGGGTACACAGAAACACCCCATAACTATCGTGTGTATTTGCCAAACAATCGGATGATTGTTGTGCAATGGGACTTCCCAAGGGTACTCTTGTGCAGTCAGATCAGTGCAATGGATGTACAATGGGTAAGTTTGCGAAGACCACCTTTCATGAGAAGGATAACCGTGCTTCGGTGATCCTGGAGAGAATTCACACAGACGTGTGTGGACCATTCTCGGTTGCTTCAACAACAAAACACAGGTATTATGTGATATTTGTTGATGACTATTCTCGTAGATGCTGGATCTTCTTCATGCAAAAGAAGAGTGAAACGTTCTCAAAGTTCTGTGAGTTCAAGGCATTGGTGGAGAAGGAGTCAGGGAAGCAAGTGAAAGCTTTACGGAGCGATAATGGTGGTGAATACATCTCGGGTGAATTCAAAGACTTCTGTAGCAAAGAAGGAATTCGAAGAGAACTCATAGTGCCTCATAACCCACAACAGAATGGAGTCGCGGAGAGAAAGAACAGAACGATCGTGGGTGCTGCACGAGCGATGCTGCTTGACCAGGGCCTACCGATGCACTTGTGGGCGGAAGCATGCAACACTGCGGTTTATGTGCAAAATCGTTGTTCTCATAGAGTGCTTGGCATGAGTACACCTGAAGAAGCTTTTACTAGTAAGAAGCCTGATATTTCTCATTTGAATATTTTTGGCTCACCTGTTTACATTCATGTGACGAAGGACGCCAGAAGAAGCTGGAGCTGACTGCAGAAGTTGAGATATTTGTGGGGTACACAAAAACACCCCATAACTATCGTGTGTATTTGCCAAATAGTCGGATGATTGTTGTGCGACGGGATATAAAATTCGATGAGGTGAAAGCCATGAAGTTGTCGCTTGAGAGGGAGCTACACTTGAATGCGGAGGAGGAACTTCTTGTTCCCAAAGATGAGCCTCTGGATGTGGATCAGCCATAGGAGGAGATTCATGGAGTGGAGGAGTCCACTCATGCAGAACCAAACATCAGACAAGGTAGAAAGCGTACCACAGAAGCTAAGAGACTGAAGCTTGATGTGGCACAGAATGTAGGAGTCCCTACATCACAACGCAGACAGAGATAGTCACCTTACCGGTATACTGGATACATGGCTCTTATGAGCAAGTGTATCGAGACAAAGCCATCTTCTTTCGAAGAAGCAGTGCAGGAGCCCACATGGGTAGATGCCATGGTGGAGGAGTATGAATCCGTTGTCAGAAACAGTGCTTGGGAGATTGTTCCAAGGCCGGCGGGAAAATCAATTGTAGGATCAAGATAGATCTACAAGGTAAAGCAAGCTGCTGATGGGAGCATTGAGAAGTATAAGGCAAGATTTGTTGCTTGGGGCTTCTCACAGATCGAGGGGATTGGCTATGAAGAAACCTTTGCACCTGTCACACGGTATTCTTCCATACGGACCATCCTTGCTCTCTCAGCGCAGATGGGTTGGCACATTCATCAGATGGATGTGAAGACTGCGTTCCTTAATGGGATCATTGAGGAAGAGAGAAGATTGAGCAGCTCTGAAGGATTTGAGAGATCTCTTTGGGCAATGAAGTTCTATGTGCGCAGCTCGCACGTTGTGGCTGGCCGAACAAGCACCTTGTGCTTGGTACACTTTGGACGCATTAGCCTATTTCATCGACTTGGCTTCACCAAGAGGAGGTGGAGCAAACTCCGCACTCGATTGTGGTGGAGGGTGTTTTTTAATCATTGTTCTTTATGTTGATGATTTAATACTAACGGGTGTTGAGCAGTTGATACACTCATGCAAGGCAGATCTTGCAAAGGAGTTTGAGATGAAGGATTTGGGCCTCCCTCATTATTTCCTTGGATTGGAAATATGGCAGCGAGAAGGTGAACTGTTTGTGTCTCAAGGCAAGTATGCCTAGGAGATACTGAAGAAGTTTCACATGCAAGGCTGTAAGCCTATCGACACTCCTCTTCTAGGAAATTGGAAGAAAGAGCATGCTACATCAGCAGAGGTAGTGGATGCCACTGTTTATCGACAGTTAGTGGGTTCGCTCATGTATTTAGTCAATACAAGACCGGACATATGCTATGAGGTGAACCAGCTTTCACAAGCGATGGTTAAGCCTACCAAGCTCTTTTGGAAGGCAGACAAGCATGTCCTGAGATATCTCAGGGGCACATTTGAGTATGGTTTATGGTACAGATAGACGAATGAGGTGAGTTTGCATGGCTTCACTGATGCAGATTGGGAAAGAAGCCCAATAGACAGAAAGAGCACATCAGGGGGGATTTTCAGTATCGGATCTACAGCAGTTTCTTGGTACAGTAGGAAACAAAGATCCGTGGTACTCAGTTCAGCAGAATCAGAATACATGGCAGCAAGTTTAGCTACATCTGAGGCTATCTAGATGAGGAAGATTCTGGTTGGTTTGTTCAGTTCACATTTAGATCCCACGGTGATACATTGTGATAATCATAGTTGCATTAAAATCTAAGTTAATATTGTGTTTCATGATAGATCTAAACATATTGATATCCGGTATCATCATATCATAGATTATGTGCAGCAGAGATCATGTTGCTTCAGTACATTCCTACGGAGGATCAGGATGCAGATATTCCGATGAAGGCGCTCACTAGGAGAAAATTCGAATACCATAGAGGCAAGATCGGGTGA
The DNA here is from genome assembly GCA_034641835.2 of Pinus albicaulis. Classification (NCBI taxonomy): domain Eukaryota; kingdom Viridiplantae; phylum Streptophyta; class Pinopsida; order Pinales; family Pinaceae; genus Pinus; species Pinus albicaulis. Next base: position 69,394,619 of record CM076583.1, on the reverse strand, counting down.
AGGATAATCCCTATATTTTTGAGAGGGAGTGTTGACATTCAACAAGATGATGAGCTTAGTGAAAATATTAGCCTTCACTAAGTGGGCCCGCAGGCTATTTTTGGCGCAAGTCTATTTTTAGACATGATGATAATATTTCAGAAGTTGCAGGATGTTATTTTTGGATGGTTGATCAAGCTGGAAAAATAGATGAAATTATATTTTAGAATATTGGGCGAAGTCCATCGTCGATCTAAAATAGATGTATGTCGATTATTATTAGTTTCCTTAATAATAATCGCACTCTAAACAACAACTTATTCTCTTCGAGCACTTCAATTCAAAGGCACATATGGCACATCAACTGACAAGGAATTGGCATTCCCAAGGGTTTACTAGAGCTAATGCATGAGGACTCCGCTAGAACTCGGGTGGCAGAGTTATGACACAGTTGGAAGAAGTAGTTATGGAGTTGTATTCAGTTTAACTCAGTTAGACTCAGTTGAACTAGTTGTATCTAGTATATCTGATTGATACATTAGTGAGAGTGGAGTGAATTAATTAGTTAATTAATTCACAAATAATAACTCATTAATCAACTGAACAATACGGCAGTTAAATACAGTGCATGGCAGTTTAAATGGAGACCAATGGAGAGATAGGTGAAAGGGAAAGATAGACTATTTGTTATGACTATAGTGATGCATTGATTGCATCACACACATAGTGGAGATGCCAATGAATATTGCACAGTCAAGGATGGAGTAATACAAATTCATTCAGAGCTATTCTTCAGCAGAGATTGCGCAGTGGAGGCAAAGCATGGTGTGGCAAAGATCTAAGGCATGGATTTGCAAGATTGGTCCCGATTAGTGTATGACGATTGTACTGTACTGAGAGCTTGTGATAAGCTTTGTATGCTTGTATGAGATTGTCATATGATCTCCATGTTACATAATATATAGTTGGGGTTTTCAGCTTCAGGCTTTCCCGGTTAAAAACTGTGTTATGTGTGATTGAATATTTTTATTTATGCTTCACATGTGTGTGCAATTAATTTTTCCGCAAAAGATTAACAAGTGGAATAGATTCGGTATTTTGCATAAAGTTAAATCGTGTGAGATCAGGTGGATCTTGGACGTATGCATGCTTAGTGCATATAATTTCTACAATTTTTTCAGTAGGAAGCTCTCAAGGGCTACGCAAAGATCCCATGTGGTGAGGGTCTGCACACCCAAACAAAATGGGGCACAGACTTTCCAGGCCAACGCTGAGGGCCGCAGGGGTCGCAGAAAGGACGCAGCAGGCTTCAAAGTGTTACAGGGTTTCTAGGCCCTAATCTTGTTTGAGTTCTGTAAATCCCGTTTGAGGGTGTGGATCAGCCATTATTTTGGCCCTAGATCAGTGAGTGAACTGTAGATCTAATATTTCTCTGTAGGGTTTTCCAGATCTAGAACCCAGGCTTGTTGTATTTAGAAAATTCTTAATATTAAAACCCTCCAGCAGCTAGAGAACGGTTTTCCCGCATTGGGTTTTTCCGGGGACTATTTGTCTAGAAATAACTGTGTCACTTTGTTTATGTGTGTATGAACTTGTTCTAGGTCTGGATTGGTGCTGATCTGTTATGTGTTTTGCTTCGATTTTAACTTGAATTTATTCAGTTAATAATTGTCTAAGTAGGAGGAGCATAACCAGATTAACAGTAAATAATTTTTGCATAAAGTGTAAAGATTCAGAAATTTTCACATGGTATCAGAGGAATTGCAGATCTAGGAGGGTCACGAGCAAGAGACTAAAGGTTCTAACTGCAGGAAGCAACTGGAAAAGCAACATAAACGCAAATCTGAAGGGACAATGCAGTTTTCAGAGGCAGATTCACGCAGAGGGAAGGGTGACGCTGTCTAATGCTATCTCCTAGCAAGTCCACGCAATTCTTGCGCAGAGGCAGCTCAGAAACAACGCTGGATTGGTCTGAAGCTAGCCAGTGTGATTCAAATCTGAATTTTTCAAATCCAGAAAAGACTGCAGAAAAGCTGCAGAAATTCAGAAGGTACTGGTGGGGTTAAATTTTTGAAGTTTTCAGATTTTTAGCCTTAGCACAAGTGACAAAGAGCGGGAGGAGATCAAATTCTTAGAGAGTTCTAGCCAAAGGAAACTTGCAGTTTGATCAGAGGATCAAAGCAGAGCTGAATCATAGTTGATTTGGTAGATTTCCAAGGAGGAAAATCAATTGTCAGAGGGAGCAGAAGGTGCCTGTTTCACCAAGGGCCTTAGATCCATTTCTCTAGCAAAGAGAAGAGGAAGTTTTGGCATTCTGAGCAGATGGCTCCTCATGGACTGCTTGATTATGATAGGCTGGATGGCCTCTCAAACGTTTCGGTTTGAAAGGCAAGGATCCTGATAGTCCTTGAGGCATACAATCTTTAAGATCATGCAGAGCAAACTCTAGCCACACTGATAGATTCAGATCTCCTTTAGAAGCATAAGGAGGCTGCTGGGCATGCCAAGCAGCTGATTATGGATGGAATCAAGGACCATATTGTACCACACTTAGCTGAGAAGAGGACAACTAATGAGATGTGGAAGGCCTTGATCTCCCTATATGAGGGAAAATCTGCCCAAAGAAAATGCTGTTGGAGACTCAGATGAGGTCATTCATGATGACCAAGGGAGAAGACATGGAGCATTTTCTCTTCAGATTGCAGTCAATCAGAGATCAGCTGATTGCAACGGGTGCTGAGGTGGAAGACGATGTGATAGTCGGGACTGCCCTCAATGCAGTCACAAATGAGTGGGAAACCTTTGTCCAAAATATCTTGGGCAGAGCGGACCTCCCAGATTGGGACAACTTGTGGTCAATTCCGCGTCAAGAAGAACTCTGCAGATTCACCAAGAAGCAACACAGCTCTGGATTGAACAAAGTGAAGAAGGAAGATGAGGAAGATGCAACCTTGGCATCAAAGAGGCAGCCAAAGAAGAAGAAGGATCTCTCAAAGATCAAGTGCTTCCAGTGTGGTGAAATGGGACATTTTGCCAGCAGTTGTCCTCAGAAGAAAAGGGACAAGGAAGCTTCTTCTTCCAAGGCTGCTGTGGCAGATGATGGGTCGGAAGATGATGTAGCCATGAGCACTCATGAACCACGGAGGTGGGGTGACATGGATATGTAGAGAAGCTACATAGAAGTAAGGCAGGGTCCTGGAGTAGATCATCTCTTGGATCACATGCGAGCTACGACAGCCTTAAGACAGTAGCGGGACAAATGGAGTAGTGGGTGCATAGTTCACAGATGAAGCAAAGGTAGATCTGAACACTGGAAGGAGCAGCGTAGTGCAAGGCAGCAGTAGCGTAGAAGCAACAACAACGCAGAGGCTGATGTGACTTCAGCAGTGCAGACAAGCGCTGCTTACGCAGTGCAAAGCTGCGACAGCACAAAAGGCTTCAGAGGGACAACGCAGTGCAGCAGCAGCGTGAGATTTCAACGCAAGGGACTGTTGTGACTTCAATAGTGCAGAGGGAGTCTGCTTACGCAGTGCAGAGCTGTAGCTGTGCATTATCCTTCAGATGCCAACACAGATCTATATTCTATGGAGCTTTAGTGATGAGGACGCAGCCCATCTGACTTGTCTGTCAAAGATTGGGCAGGAGATTCAGTTGTTTCTCTCAACAACTGAAGTTGCAGTGCAGCAGATCAGTAGTGGCAGTGCTATGAGCAGCACAGATGCAACAGATTGAGAGGGAGCTGCAGTACAGATGTTGCAGTGGCAGTGGCAGAGTCATGAGGAACAGTACAGAATGGCAGCAACAGTGCAGAGTTGAGTGGCAAAAGGCCAAGCTTCAGCAACACAGAACCATTACTCAAAGTCATGTAATGCATATTGTGATGTATTGCTAGAGCACACCCTTGATGCTAAGAGGGAGTGTTGAGACTTTGTGTATTTGGGGTAGCATCAGTTGTGCTCTAGGTCCCAAATTTTGAGGAAGGACTAGAGTACACCTGATCTACAAGACCCAGAAATTGATTTGGGAAATTTCATCTGGTTTAGGAGATATTAAATTAATTAATTATTTTAATGTATTTCCTAAGTTAAAACTTAGGGTCCTTAAATAATTAAAGTGAATTTAATTAAACATGTGATGAAATTGTCTTAAGTCACACGGATCAAGCTTTCTTTTAATCTTAGCCATTGATTCAAGATCTGATCATGGCCATTGGTTTTCCAACGAGAAAAGTATAAAGGAAAGGCTTGGGGTCATTTGTAAAGATATACAGAGGTAGAGCACTGAAGCTAAGCTGAGATTCTAGGGCGGGTTTGCTAAGAATTCTCAGAAGTGTTTCAGCTACAGAGAGGGGAATTTAGGCCAAGGGGATGATCTGATCCTGGGGTCTAGAACAGGGAAAATTTTAGGGGCTAATATTCCATGCTTTTTCCAAAAAAATATTCGCCAATTTCCATTTTTCTAAAAATTAATTCGCACAAATTTTATATTGTAAAATTATTTTACCTTAGAAAATCGCCAATATTATATATTTTCTAATACAAAATAATTAGAAATCTAAACATTTTTACAAAATTATCATCGAAAATTTTAAAATTTGGATATTAGGGACTAGTAAGATTCGCCAAGGTTGCTAAAATTTAATATAAACTTCCATCCTTAAAATTTTCCTTGGTCTAGAATACACAAGAGGCAGAGATCAGCTCAGAGGAGAGCGCAGAGGAGAAGGGAAGCTGCAGCAGCAAGGACAATGCAGTCCCTCCAAGGACAGCGTGATTTTTCAGCAGGAAACCCTCAAGGGCTATGCAGAGACCCTAAGGGGCAGCGTAGGGCCTGCGTCACCCAGTCTAGGGTAACGCAGATCTTTCTGGAGCAGCGCTGAGGGTCAGAGGGGCTTCAGAGGCTGACACAGAGGCTTTAGGGGCAGCGATGGGGTTTCTAGGCCCTAATCTTGGCTAAGTTCTGTAAATCCCATTTGAGGGTGTGGATCAGTCATTATTTTGGCCCTAGTTCAGCCAGTGAGCTGCAGGTATAATATTTCTCTGTCGGGATTTCCAGATCTGGAACCCGGGCTTGTTGTATTCATAAAATTCTTAATAATAAAACCCTCCAGCAGCCAGAGATCGGTTTTCCCGCATTAGGTTTTTCCGGGGACTATTTCTCCAGAAATAACTGTCACTTTGTCTATTTGTGCATGAACTTGTTCTAGATCTGGATTGGTGGAGATCTGTTATGTGTTTTGCTTCGATTGTAACTTGAATTTATTCAGTTAATAACTTGTCTAAGTAGGAGGAGCATAACCAGATTGACAGTAGATAATTTCTACATAAAGTGTAAAGATTTAGAAATTTCCACAATAGCAACTCACACTTATCTTCATTTCCTTGTGTGTGTTCTCCATGAATGTTTAACGTGGTATCAGAGCGGGCGATTGTTGGCCCTGCTCCAATCAGCTAAATTTTAGCTGTGTTCTTTGAGCTTGTTAGTCCATAACGCTCCCTTCGCATTCCCTCACACTACTCCTTGAATAGCACTGGTCTGAGCTACGCTCTAGCTTTCTCAAGGGTTTCTAACGATCACTGCCATAATGTTTCTGCCCCTACTCTTTACCAACGACCTTTCCTTTCAGGTTTGTATTAGCATAAACTGGATGCGAAGTATTGAATTTTGTGTCTTTGGTATCGACAGAGAAACCTTCACTCCCATACGTAGCGTATGAAACATTAGCACCAAAGCTGCCTCAATACGATGCTCCATTGCCTCTCGGCCCCTCGGCTCCAGTCTCCTCATAGACTCTCCACCCGTGCTCTCAATACACGGCCTCCATACACCTGCACTCTCCATACAACATTCCAAAGCATAATATTATTGTCCTGAGGCGCCCCATTGATGCCTGCCGACGGATCCTGTTGCAGACGCTTGAAATCCCTCATCAGCCTCTTCCTCGTAGGGGTCGACATGGCGGGCTTAGATCCTCATGCGGTCTGAGCTTGGAGTCGATCTGTAGGCTGCCACGGATCAAAGAAAAAACATGTTACCGAGCACTCTCAGATCTGCACAAGCCTTGCTCTCACAGCCTATGCGTTGTCAGCTTCGTTGAAGCGAAAGTGTTGTGGCCTGGAACTGCCATTCGTGGCTCTCCAAACCGCCTATCCAAATCATGGTTTAGCGCTGTGTCGGGCTTGACTATATTGTTGTCTCCAGTTTTATGCCGGGCTTCTAAATCGTGGCTCCAGTGTGATTGTTCGTGGCTCTGTGCTGCGCTCAATTCCATATACCTACGTCACCGGTATCTGACTCCCTCGGCCCTTGCAATTGGTAACAGCTCTCCATACCGACGGTCCCACAGCTCGGTTACTCCATAACTGTCACCAAATTTATTTCAGGATGCTGAGAATTGCGTGGATTCTGACCAGGTTGCTTCGCCACGAGTTGAGATGATTCGCTAAGTTACTGGACTAGAATATGAGTTTTTACTGAGGGGGAGGCTACAAAAGTTGGAGATTCCTTTCTAGTTAGAAGAAGCCTTACGTGCTGGAAGGTTTATTAAGACACCAGATGTTAAATTGGAGGTTTTTATTGGTGTTTGTGGTCGCATAGTTAACTGGATTGACAACAAAGCTTCCTTTGGGGATGAATACAACCACAGGGTCCAAGGAATTCAACAATTTCAAAGGTAGATAAAAATGCTTTCGGATTAATCACATCGTTAGGATTAGGTCGACGTTTCGAACCAGCTAATGTGGTTCATCCTCAGGACGAGGTGGAGAGACTAATCGATCTCAAAGAATAAATAGAGGAGATGCATCATTTCCCGGAAATAGCCGTTGAGAACTAACTGTTAAGAACTAGTCGTTAAGACTAGCTGTTAAGAACTAGCCATTGGAGTATTTGTTAGTTAGTTGAAAATAAACTCATTAAAATAAAATTAGTTAATTAAATAAAATTTTGTTAAAATGGGGTTTATAAAATTCAAAGGTACGTGAACAGATTTGGTTCTGGGTTGATTATTTATTGGTTTGGATTCGTTGATGAGCTTAATGATCATCTAGATGTTTTATTATTGGATCACTTCCCTAATGATGAAGAAATTTACTGCCTGCCAAGATTGAATGTGTCACTGCGGCTAGAGCCTCATTTGTTTTGTGTGTAAAATTTGTCGGGATTCACAATCACAAAATTTCTCCACCCTTTTGGCATTCCTGCGACCAAGCCCCTCCAAATCACCAAGCGGACTCTCAACTTCTATTAATACTCATCCTCGGCCTTTGTCAAATTTACTGTGCCTCTATGGTTGCTCTCCTCCTTGGCGTTGCTTGGCCTTCTTGACTCTGGCCCGCACTCAACCCACTGGTCCGACCTGCCGGATATATGAGCACATATATGTTGTCATTTGAAGCACAGGGTTTGTGTTTTGATGGTTTTTAATCTACAAGCAGGTATTTTTTGATTCTCTGTGTAACCTTGAAAGATTTTGAAAGAATAGATTTGTAATCAGGAAGAAGATGACATCATTCAGGAAGCATGACTGCCTTGTGCCAAAGATAGAGGAAGAGCCTTAGACAAAAAAAAGAAAGGGCCAGGCTTGTTCCACAGAGTACCACTCAAAGGGTCTAGCTTAATTCCGTAGATTGCCAAAAAAATGGCCCTGCCCGGTCTTAATTTGTACATCATTAGAGATTAGATGATGGTTTATGTGGTTTTTTACCTTAACATTTTGACAAGCCTCAGGTAGGTGGTTGTTTCATGTTGAAATTTAGGAAATGGGTTTGCTTTTGCCTTGTAAGAGTGTTGTTGTAAGCAACTATGTTAATTTTGGGCAACTAGATCCAAACTCCATGTTGTACTGCTTAGATGATGATGCCAATATTTTTATTGGACTCCTCTTTCGGAGAGGTACAAGTTTGATCTTAAGATCATCTTGATCGGATGAGAAAAACATTTATTTTGAATTTATTCCACTTATGTGCAAGGTTGGCCAGAATTGTAATGTAGGCTTGGAACCCCAACAGATGTGTCACACACCCTCATAGATGGATATATATTGGACAAATTTGGAGTTCATTTCATCATCCACTCATCATCACACTTCTCTCTTGTGTCTGATTGGTTCGATCATCATTTGGAGGCTTCTCTTCTCACACGTGTGGAACAACAGCTAGGGTTTTCTGTTCAGATTTGTCTAGGGTTTCAGTGTAGGTTTGACCAGCATTGACTTTGGTCAACGCTTGGTCTATTTGACCTCAAACTGCACCAAAATTCTGATTTCCGCAGTCCGCATTTTTTGGCACAAAAATCGAGGCTAGACGTTGACCTTTGACCTGCTGCGTTGACTTTCTGCTGCTGCGGTTCTGTGTTGACCATTAACTGGACAATGTTGACTTTCGTTGACTTTGGGTTGACTTTTGTGGAGCTGTCTTGAGGGTTGTGTGACACTTCTAGTTGGCTGATCGTGAGGAGACTTTGCTAGTTGAAGCATCCCGTTGACCGCCGTAACGCATCACAACACATATTTTGCTGATCAAGTTATGTGTATTTTTGGCTTGTCTTCCGTCGATCTATTGGTATGTTCTATCAACATTTTACTTTCATGTTTATGTGATTACTATTTGATATTGGGTTTAAAGTAAAGTTGCATCAAGCATATAACATCTTCGAAAATTTACATGGTATCAGAGCTAAGGTGAAAACAAAGCCCACGTCTGTATTGAGAGCAATCACCGAAGAAGTATCATTTTTCAAGGACCCATGGGTACCTCAAATTATAATGGCTTCAAAGCTGATGATAAGTGGACTGGCAAGTCTGACTATCATGCTTGAAAGATGTCTTTAGACTTGGTCTTGGAAGATCAAGAGGTCATGGACTATGTGCAAGGTAACATCCAAGAGCCTCCATCATCTGCACCTGCTGCCACAAAATCGAAGTATTGTCGAGATGCACTCAAGAGGAAACAAGAATGATGAAATATGAAAATGAAGGTAATGCTGCCTTTACCGCTTGTGCTAAGAAAAAGAACAATGGTGGTTTGAGGAACCATGGAAGAGCAAGGGCCCAAGGAAAGAAAGGAAGGTATTACACATGTAACAAGTTTGGCCACTATGCTTGAAAATGCCCTAATAGAAGGGATTCTCACGGGGATAATGACAACAAAAACAACATGAGGAATGGAAATCAAAGGAACAACAGGTTCAAAGGAAAGAGGAAGGCTCCCTCTGGTCGTAATGGAAATGGGCAACCCTTCCAATGGTCAAGAAATTCCAGGTATGAGGAATTTAATGTTGTTGACGATAAAATAAATGAATTCATTCTTGTATCTGCCCTCTCTATTGTATCTCCACCCAACACCTTGGATGTCTGGTTGATTGATAGTGGTGCTTCAAGGCACTTCACTGGGTTTAAAGAAGCTCTCTCTGATTTGATTGAGAAGGATACTAATCTAAAAATTATCCTTGGAGATAATGCCACCTATCCCGTGAAAGGGACAGGGACTGTGACCCTCCATCTATCTCAAGGTCAAGTCCTTCGTTTGCAAGATGTATTATATGTACCTGATTTGAAGAAGAACCTTGTGTCTATTTCGGCCATGGAAGACAAAGGTTTCAAGGTGGCATTCGTCCATGGAAAGGTACACATCTGGAAGAAGAGTTTCAAGGAAGCTCTCACTATTGGCTTTAGAGTTGATACACTCTACCAGGTTGGAGGAAGTCCATTGGGGGCTATAACATGTGATGCAATTCGTCAAACCGAATTATGGCACCAGAGGTTTGGACACCTTCATTACAAAGCCCTTCCCGAAGCAAGGAAGGTGGTGACAGGGATGCTCGAATTCAAAAATGATCATGAAGGTGTATGTTAGGGTTGTGCCGAAGGAAAGCATACAAGGGGATCTTTCCCCTCAAGTGTCACAAAGACATCTGATGTCTTGCAATTGATACATTTTGATCTATCTGGTATGATGCCCGTGGCATTCTTGGGAGGATGTTCTTATTACATGACGTTTATAGATGACTTCTCTCGCAAAACCTGGATGTATTTCTTGAAGAAGAAGGATGAAGCATTCATGTGGTTTCGTACCTTCAAAGCCTTGGTGGAAAATCAAATAGGAAAGAAGATCAAGATTTTGAGGACCGATAACAGCACTGAATATGAGACGAACGAGTTCAACAACTTTTGTAGAGAAGCTGGCATTAAGAGGGAGACCACAATCGTGTATACTCCTGAGCAACATGGCATTGTTGAAAGAAAGAACAGGACCATTGTGAAAGCTACTCGTGCCATGCTATGTGACCAAGGTCTTCCGAAGTTTCTATGGGGAGAAGTTGCAAACACTGATGTGTACATACAAAATCGATGCTTGCATTCCACTCTAGACTCCAAAACTCCCGAAGAAGTCTTCTCTGGTAAGAAACCTGATGTTTATCATTTTAGAGTCTTTGGTTGTCTCGTTTACTTTCATGTGCCGAAAGAGAAGAGAAGCAAGTTGGGTGCTTCTGGAAAGAAGGGAATGTTTGTGGGCTACAGTGAAACTTCGAAGGCGTATAGAGTCTATATGCCTGGTCAAAGAGAAGTGGAGATATGCCGCGATGTTACCTTCGATGAAGATGCTTCCCTCAGGAAAGTGATAAATCTTCCGAGCTCCAAGGAAGACAATGATGAAAGAATAGGGAAGTAGGAAGAGTCGAAGGATGAAATGATGCCCGATGTTGAAGAATCGATGAACCCCATTGATCCACCTCCTTCAATGAAGAGAAGACCCTCATGGCTCCAGGATACTCTCGAAAATTCTGAGAGACATATGGCTCCAAGGGGGACATTCCGTGAAAGCAAGAAGCTGAATAGATACCAAGGGTATCTAGCAGCCATGAGTACAATCGTAAAATCTGAGCTTGGATCTTTTGAGGAAGTCATAAAGCATCTAGTCTGGAAGGATGCTATGCACGAAGAGTACGAGTCCATTATGAAGAATGATGTATGGGATGTGGTCCCGAGACCGGAGGACAAAGCTGTTGTCAACTCGAAATGGCTTTATAAGATCAAGCATGGATCTGATGATAGTGCTGGAAAGTTCAAGGCAAGATTCATTGCCCGAGGCTTCTCTCAAAAAGAAGGCATAGACTATGATGATATATTTGCACCTATGGTCCGCTATACCACCATCCAATCTATTATTACCCTTGCTGCTACGCAAGGATGGAGTCTCCATCAGCTGGATGTGAAGACCGCTTTTCTGCATGGTTCGATAAAGGAAGAGGTGTATATGGAGCAACCTCTGGGGTTCGAAATCTAGGATAGAGACTCTCATGTATGCAGGTTGAAGAAAGCCCTCTATGGGTTGAAGCAAGCCCCTAGGGCTTGGTACGAGAGGATAGATAGCTACTTGATGAAGCTGGGCTTCACTCGAAGTAATGTTGATCCGAATCTTTACTTCAAGGTTGATAGAGAAAAGCCTCTCATCCTGGTTGTCTATGTGGACGATCTCTTCCTGACAAGTGCTAACCCTCTCATTCATCAGTGTAAGAGGGAGATGCTTCTGAGTTTGAGATGAAAGACCTAGGACTGATGCATTACTTCCGAGGCTTGGAGGTCTCGCAGAGACCTAGCGAGATTTTCCTCTCTCAAGGAAAATACATAGTGAAGTTGTTGGAGAGATTAGGTATGGCGGATTGTAAGTCCATGTCGACACCGATGGAGCTCAACATGAAGAAGTTGAGTGGAAATGCTGCTGGGCCTGTGCTAGCAAATCCTACCGAGTATCGACAACTTGTAGGGGCCCTGATGTTCTTAGGGAACATTCGTCCGGACGTATGTTCTGTAGTGAACATTTTGAGCCAACACATGGTTGATCCTCATAACATTCACTGGGTTGGTGCCAAGAAACTCTTGAGATATCTCTGGGGCACGATAGAGCATGGGCTGAGATACACTGCTGGGAGTTTGAGACTCCGTGGATATATTGATGCTAATTGGGTTGGCAGTGTGGTGGATCGCATGAGCACATCTGGATGCTGCTTCACACTTGGATCTGCTTCATTATCTTGGATGAGCAGGAAGTAGAAGTCGGTGGCTTTGAGCACCGCTGAGGCTGAATACATTGCAGCGTGTATGGCCTTTTGTGAAGCTATTTGGTTGCGAAAGCTCTTCAGTGAGCTGTTCGGGCATGTGCTAGATATCACCGTTATCCTTTGTGATAACCAAAGGGGGATTCGTTTGTCAGAGAATCCTGTGTTCCACGATCGATCCAAGCATGTTGATATTAGGTACCATTTTATCCGGGATATGGTACAATGAGGTGCCGTAAGGCTCGATCATATAGGAACTGATGAGCAGGTTGCAGATATTCTCACAAAGCCCTTGGGGAAGGTCAAGTTCCTAACCTTCTATGAGAATCTTGGAATCGTGGAACAACCCTATTTGGAGTGTCTTGTTGGACGATGAGCTATGGGAGCTCCAAGGGGGCTTTGGGGATAGCTTCTTGGAGCTATAAGCAACCACAAGGCTAGGCTTGCCGAACCTTGTTGGTGTGCTTCCACACCACTGTGAAGATATTGAGTTGGTTCACCTCTCTTTGATCTGTGCCCCGTATGCATCCTACCCATGGAGTTTCGGACTCATGGGAAGTACCTCTCATCTTGGCCAATGAGGTGGGAAATGTGGATAGAGACCGATAGCAAGACTCATGGATGCATCGGAGATTACCGTACTCTCTATGTCTAGGATGGCACGTGTCCAACCACTTGATCTGGGATCAAGTCTAGTGAGGTTTCGAACCTTCAACTGACTTCGGGTTAGTATATGACTCTTTCGAGTCCAAGTGAGGTTTTGGACCTCCAACTGACTTCGGGTCAGTTAAACTAACTTCGGGTTAGTATGAGACTCCTTTGAGTCCTATAGAGGTTTTAGACCTCTCAGCTGACTTCGGGTCAGCCGGGAGTGATGTCTTTGTGACTCACCGTTTGAAATAAAGAAGCCAGCAAAGAAAGTTACGGAGAGATGATGCATAATGTTTGGATGGTACATGTGGATTGAGTTCTCCCTAGTTGAGAGGGAGTGTTAATTTTGGGCAACTAGGTCCAAACTCCATGTTGTACTGCTCAGATGATGATGCCAATATTTTGATTGGACTCCTCTTTCGGAGAGGTGCAAGATTGATCTAAAGATCATCTTGATCGGATGAGTGGAACATTTATTTTGAATTTATTCCACTTATGTGCAAGGTCGGCCAGAATTGTAATGTAGGCTTGGAGCCCCTATAGATGTGTCACACACCCTCACAGATGGATATGTATTGGACAGACTTGGAGTTCATTTCATCATCCACTCATCATCACACTTCTCTCTTGTGTCTGATTGGTTCGATCATGATTTGGAGGCTTCTCTTCTCACACGTGTGGAACAACAACTAGGGTTTTCTGTTCAGATTTGTCTAGGGTTTCAACGTAGGTTTGACTAGCGTTGACTTTGATCAACGCTTGGTCCATTTGACCTCAAACTGCACCAAAATTCTAATTTCTGCAGTCCGCATTTTTTGGCACAAAAACTGAGGCTAGACGTTGATCTTTGACCTGTTGCATTGACTTTTTGCTGCTGTTGTTCTGCGTTGACCGTTGATTGGACAACGTTGACTTTCGTTGACTTTGGGTTGACTTTTGTAGATCTGTCTTGAGGGTTGTGTGACACTTCTGGTTGGCTGACCATGAGGAGACTTTGCTGGTTGAAGCATCCTGTTGACCGCCGTAATGCATCACAACACATATATTTTGCTGACCAAGTTAAGTGTATTTTTGGCTTGTCTTCCTTCGATCTATTGGTATGTTCTATCAGCATTTTACTTTCATGTTTATGTGATTGCTATTTGATATTGGGTTTAAAGCAAAGTTGCATCAAGCATAGAACATCTTCGAAAATTTACAAACTAAGAGAAGTGTGTGCGGGTGAGCTTGCATAAGTGAGTGATGTGTCCTTAGTGGTTCATCAACTTATTAACCCAAACATAAAGTGGTCATTAAAAAAAAAAAAAAAACACATTGTTGAGATAGTTGATTCTCTTTAATAGCCGGGGTTTGTGGGTTTGTTTTGCCTCTTATAGCTTCCACTAGAGTCTTTATTTTTCTCAGAAAATGGCCAAACTTGATGATATATTAGAGATGTTAAACACTTTGATACAATCCACTGTGGATGGGATGGTAAACATCAATAATGACATTATTTCTGATATTCAAATATATCTGCAAAAGACAAAAGAAAACATTGATTTTTTTACCGCTCGAATCTCTGCTTCAGCATGAAGAATTACATCAGTGGAGTCATCATTCTGAACATGTTTCTGTTCAGAACATTGAAACAGATTCCCATAAGCAGCAAGTCAATAATGTTGCAATCGATTCACTTTCAGTGCCTAGTTCAAGAACAAAATTGCATGTAGGCGTCGAAATTCAGCCTGCACTTTCCAAGCCCATCATCAGACCTTGGGAAGAGCTTGTTCATAACAAGCAAAAAACAGGTCTTGGATATGACAAAGAATTGTCCTTTCATATAGCGAACTACTCCAAGCCCATCAAATTTCAGAGTGCCGGATTTCTTTATAACAGTGCACATTCAGCTGTTCCAGATCCTGCTCCTCTTCCACAACAACAACAACAGATTGTAAAATGCCAACACTGTGATTGATTTGGACCTATGAAAGATCACTGTTACGATCTTCACCCATGCAAGCACTGTGGTCGACACACCCATTCTTCACACAGATGCTTCAAAAACAAGCCTCCTGCAAGAACAAAGATTCATCTTGGATGGATCGCCTCTTGGTAATGGCCATCAATAGCCAAGAAGATGTTTAAGTCATATGTCAGAACTTGTTCTAGAATATTGAACAATCTTGCAGTTGAGTTTTTGCCATCATCTCACCTTGTACCTGACAGGGGGAAAATTGCGGTAATCCTTAAAACACCTCTTTATGCCAACATTTCAGAGAGCTCATTCAGCCTACGTGTTGCCATGCATACTTTGCCATTTTTGTATTATAGCTCTCTTCTTGGACTCACACATACCGCTTCAGATTAAGGGGGGGAATGTTGGACCCCTAATCCTCTATGGGTAAGTGTGGAAGCCGAACAGTTAAAGAGGAGTCCAAGTGACCTTGGAATGTGGAATCCAAGGGTCACCACATTGTATTATAAATATACATCATGTTAATGGTAATAGCAATTTACGCTTATCTTCATTTCCTTGTGTGTGTTCTCCATGAATGTTTAACAGTTCTCATGACCTCCCATTCGAGTAGCTTCATGCACTTTCACGAGAGATCATGTTGCAGTTGGAGCCAGATGTTACCCACCGCCTGTGGGTAGTGTATATAGGAGAAAAATTTCTCCTAGATGGTCCTCAACTGGTAGCCATCAACCCCTTGCATCTACCAGATAGCTCGATGTGCCATTTTCTCCGCCACTTGAGACAACCATGTGGTCCCTCAACCACTTGTCATGAATGTATGTTTGAAGGTGGGCCTCCCAACCCCAAAGGTATGGCTTATCATTGGTATGGTGAGTAATTTTCCTTACCTGTCAGGGGCACTTTCGGGCATGGATTGGTGGGGGCAATTCGGCAGAAAGAGTGGGTTAGGCTTGTATTCTTGTCTCCACTCCTCGATTTCGTGGTTGCCCTTATATCCTAGTCCCGTGGGATCTTCTTTACTGACCATTTGGTTTTTGGGTTGGCACTACATGGGAAATCTCGATATTGGTTGCATGGTGTTGCCTCTCAATACCACCTACATCACTCCCCTTCCAATCATTTTAACCCCATTTATTTATTTTCCCATCTGGGTCCACATAGGGTTGGTCTCCCATTTCCCTTTGTCCACACCTTGGGTCAGGCTTGGAACTGTTTTAACTCATTTTTAACATTTGGTATGTTTGTATAAGTTGCAATTTCCTTAAAAAATAAAATAAAAAGGAAAAAAATCAAATATGTATATACAAAAGAAAAAAAAAAGGATAGGTGCTACTGTTTAATTTTGAATATTCCAAAATAAATAATGTATATGCACTAAACACATGTCGGAGGAATAAATGCAGTGGACCATCTTACGGCCAAGGCAGAGTTAACAAGTGCGCAAGTTGACAGATTAGAATCGTTAATAAGACGGGGCCTGCACAATGCTGCAAACCTGACACCACAAACATCGCTGAGGTTATCACGAGTGGTGCCTCTGCAAAGATGTTGATTCCTGCCCGTTGACCGGAGATGAGCGGCCCAGATTTACTGCGGGGGAACAGCTCTGAAGGCCTTCTCGTACAGCGGAGTCCCCACGCAGAGACATCAGCAGGCGAGCTGGCGACGTCAACAAGAGAGCCCACTTTTCCACGTCACGTCACATCTCACTTGTCATCTTACCCATCTTATCATTCATTTAATTTCCCACGTAACGTATTTTCCCCTCGTTTTTCCCCTTCCTCTATAAAAGCCCTTCCCCATTGTCTTTTCCCATGTACTCTTCTCGAGCTGTTGAAGTTTCCAAGAGAATTCACTGGTTTCCAGTCACTATCTTCGTCAGCACCAGGTATTTACACTCAATTGTACTTGTATTTACACTAGGTATTGGCCGGGTCATCTACGCACATTCCTCTCATGGATATTGAGCATGATATTGTCGATACCATTTGCACAGTTGACCACCTTCAATTATATTGGCATGTCATGTTAAACCAATCTAATTTTCTAGTTTATTCTGCTTTAGTCAAGTCATGGGTTTTGTCAGCTTTTGTTTCGCAAACCTATTTGTTCCCAGAGTTTATTCACTGGCTAGTCTTGACAATGTACCCTCAAAAGTGTTTCGTAATGAACGAGTTGGGGGAAAACATTTTTCAAGTTTTTTCCCTTTTAATTCAACAATCCCTCTACTATCCTCCTGCAAGTTCATATGTTAGTTTTTCTCATGATTCTTTGTCCACATACTTTCAAGACTTGCCTGGACCTGAATTTGCCCAAATTTGATTTCATCTAATGCCTGAAAAAGAAAAATTTTCTTTGGATTCAAGTCAATTTTCTTTAGACCTCTTTGCTGAAGACATGAAACTGGTCCTTCAGATTCTAGCTGAATATTCTAGGCAAAGAAGATACTGCCATGGTGGATAAGTCTGTTTTGGGAATGTTTTCTCTCATGATGAAGCTTGGAGTGGTTCTTGACATACTTGCTTATTGGGAGGATGCTATTAGCACTCAGTTTATGAACCTATTGCTTTCTGGTTGCTTTAAGTTTCCTTCTCTTGTCACTTATTTGTTCCTGTACAATCATGTCGAAAGTTTTATGCAGTTGAGGTTGAATGTCATGGACATAGACAAAAACAATGTTGCACGACGCGTACTTGTATAAGACTCGTTCGACCATTGACTCGTTGACTCGTATAAGACTCGGGAATAACCCATATAAAACTCCTATAAGACTCGTCAAAATGCAAAAAAATCGTACTCATATAAGACTCGGGAATGACCTGTATAAAACTCGTATAATACTCATCAAAATGCAAAAAAAAAAACTTAAAATATGGTAAATTTTAAGCAGAAAAAAGAAACTAATGATAATTCTAGTCCTTATAAGTTATAAAAACCACAATATATGCAATAATTCATAATATCATCTCATATCTATAAAAGTACAACATAGCATATTCGATTTTTATAAGCAAAACATTTAGATACTGAATAAGAAAAGGAATCATGATTCCATAATTAAAATAAAAAATGTCAAAAAGTTCAAAATTCAAATACGTATGTCATAAATGATAAATGATTGTCTCATAACAATCTTGCGTCTCATCACTCATGGACAACCACGCCTATAATAAGCCCTCGTGGAGCTCATGGTAGCATCGGAAGGCTGAAGCAACTGTGAGGCATGTGTGTTGGGAGTCTCCATTTGAGATGGCGAACTAGAGAGATCCTCAATCTCTTCATCAAGTCAACTCAAATCAGGGGGCTCCTCCTCCACAACCCAATCAAAATCTAAATCAATATTATCCAATAAAATTGGATCTATATCCTTTGGTTGCACTTGTTTTGTGAGCATTCAAAGGTTGTAGTAAATGAAAACCAACTTCTCCACCTCTCATGCTCCAACCTATTTCTCTTTTTGTCGTGGATGTGCTCAAACACTGATCAATTGCGCTCACAAGAAGAAGCACTACAAGGTTGACTCAAAATTTTGATGGCAAATTATTGTAATTGCAGTGTCTCAGAGCCACAATCTATCCACCAATGAGCTGTAAAAAAATAACAACAAAGATTAGCAGTTTGCAATGCCAAATATATAGAAGAGAACTAGCAAAATTACAAGCTAAGTTCTAACAATTTGCACTTACAAGGCATTTTCTTGTCCTTGAAACGTTGGCTTGAGTTGAATCCAAACATGCCAAATGGTTCCTTGTACATATCTCATTGTTGGTTGATTTTGTCTTGAATATCTGCATCCGGGAACATCTTCTCAATACATATCATAACACCTCTCATCACCTCGAGATCTCTTTGAATGTTAGACCCCTCATTATAGAATAAGCTCAAATTGAGATATGCTCCTACTGCATGCAATGGTGAATGGTGAATGTAGTTGTCTGTCCCACCTGGAATCAATAATTTTCCATATAGGGAGATATTTAGATTCATCTCCCTTATAGAAAGTCTTGATGGCCTCTTTGGCCCTATCCATGCCCTCATAAATATATCCCATTGGAGGTTTCTCTCCATCCATCAATCTCAAGACTTTCACAAGGGGCTCAGTGAAGCTGACATTCTTAGTGACTTTGTCCCACAAACTATCACCAAAGACAGATGCTTTCACAGACAATGCTTTTGGTTTTGTGCTATCTTTCCAAAATACCCATTGTTGGCTACAAAACATTCTTCTCAAAGCTTGGTACTCATACAAAAGGCTTTGGAGGGAAAGAAAGTTTGTAGCAAACCGTGTGACAACTGGGCGACTAAGCTCACCCTGTGTGAATTCTCTCATAAGGTTCAACACCCAAGCATGATTATAAATATACTTGGTAATTTGCCTGCATTCTTGCACAACATCCTGCACCCACCCCAACTTCCCAATGTCCTCTAGTATCAAGTCTATGCAATGGGCAGCGCATGGAGTCCAAAAAATTGTGGGATATTTAGCACAAAGCAACCTTCCAGTTGCTACATAATTTGTTGCATTGTCCGTGATTACTTGGACAACATTTGCAACCCCAACTTCCTCCACCACATCAGCCAACAACCACATCAGCGAACAATGTAAATTTCAAATGTGCATCTTTTACATTTGTAGATGCATCAATGGATTTTAGGAACATGATTCTCTTAGGGCAAGCTACAACAAAATTTACTATTGTTCTACCCCTCTGATTTGTCCACCCATCAAACATAATTGTACAACCTGTAATTTTCCATGAGCTTTTAATGCTCTCCAATTGTTCCTAGACACATTCAAGCTCCTCATCTAGCTCTTTCCCCCTAAGTGCATTATAAGATGGGACTTTGCATCCAAGGCCAACACTTGCAATGGCATCCACCATGGGCGGATAAAAATATGACTTTGCATAGTTGAATGAAAAACTATTATGGTACCAAATCCTCCTCACTGCCATATCTACTTCCTTCCTCTTCTTTTCATTAAAACTATCCAAGGTTGGTTGAGATCCTGGAGTTGTACGAGGAGTGAAGAAAGAAGAGGTTATACTCATATTTGCCATAACACTTGAAGAGGAGTTACCAATACCTGGACTTTGAATCTGTGTTTCACTATGAGATGAAGATCTACCTATCCCAACAATCTCATGCTTCCTTCTTTCCCTCTTAGAAGTTTCTTCTTTAATGGCTTCCAAAGCAGCTGCCATTTCAATAGTGACTTCATCAGGGTAGTTTTGACAACATCCCACACCATTCCTAGGAATTCTAGCTAGGTGGTATTTTAGCCTGTTTATGCCTGCATGCATTGTGGCATTGCAATAATTGCACTTGACATGGTGGTCATTACCGACAATTATTCGTTAACCATGTGCCCATGCTGGATCACGAGACTTTCTAGAATCCTTTGGTGGCATGGTGGCGAAATCTGGAAGAAAAAATTAAAATTTTAAAATCTAATTGATATTTTTATTTTTATTTTTTTATTTTTATTTTTATTTTTTTATTTTTATTTGGTTTTTTTTGGCCTTGATGAGTTTCACCATACTGTGCAGGCTGGTCTTCTTGTGTCATCGTACTAAGTCCGCCTCAGGTTTGAGTCTCAAGCGCCTCAGTGCTCGTAGCTAGAGCCGAGCCAACACCATGCCCGCCGTGTGGCCGAGAAACTTACCATTGTGGCCTACAAAAGCTTAGACAAGATCATAGGTCTCAGGCTGAAGCCGGAGAGGGGTCCTCCAAATGTTGTGGCTTGCGCGCTGAGGAGGCAACCCGGAGGCCCTTGTGGCTGAGTTTCTCAGCCACACAGGGCCGTTGTGTGACTGAGAAACTCAGCTACAAGGCCAAAAAAATTCGCAAATTGCAAGTGAACAAAAAATAAATAAAATTGAATTGATTAGATAAAATTTAAAAAAAATTACATGCAAGCAGCTAGTTGCAAAGCAATGAAACAAAGATCATGAAGCCTACTTGGATAGTGTGCTGCTACTCCGCCAGTGCTGCTACTTCGCCAGTGCTGTGACTCCAACTTGCTATTATAGTGTGCTGCTACTCTGCCAGTGTTGTGACTCTACCAGTGCTGCTACTCTGCCTGTGCTGTGACTCTGCCTTGCTGCTACCCTGCCTGTGCTGCTACTCCGCAGTGCTGTGTCTCCAACTTGCTGTTACAGTGTGCCTCTGCCTGTGTTGTGACTCCAACTTGCTGTT